>JAXQQM020079922.1:0-180428 GCA_034641835.2 Pinus albicaulis
TGAAAATTTTTCAAGCGCTGTGCTCCTGTAGAATCGTGTCTCGCGCCTGTAGCCTTTGCCTGTGTATTTTTCCATTGAGTGCTGCATGCCTATAGAGCGGTGTTCAACTCCTGGAATATTTTCTCATCATGCAGGAGAAGGGCATGACACTCTGTTCAGCCAACCAACAGCATTGTGCTCCTGCCATTGCCTGAGTCGCCTGCCCGGTAGTGCTGTGCTCCTACCATTGCTCCAACCTTTGCATGAAGGTGAGTTCAGGCAGCTTCCCATTGCGCTACACTACTGCCACTACTCCAGCCTTCTGCACGACACTCCATTCAGCCACCTGGAAATTCTATTCTCCTGCCACTTCTCCAAACACTGAGTGACAATGTGTTCAGGCAGCTTCCCACGGTGTTGTGCTCTTGGCACTACTCCAAACGCAGAACGACAATGTGTTCAGGCACCCGAATCCCTCGGTGCTACACTCTTGCCATGGTGCTACGCTTCTGCCACAACACTGCGCTCCAGCCATGGTGCTACGCTCCTAGCACTATTTTGTAGTTTTTGCCCGAATTAAAATTCAAACTAACCTGAGCTTGCCCACAAGCTTCTTGATCCATTTTCTCTATTGTGTTGCACTTCAAGAGGTATTTTCAACCTTTTCCTCCATATGCATGTCTTCCTATATATAAGGCAACTCAAAATTTTGAAAGTTGGTTTAGGAAATAGCATTGAAACCTTAAAGAAACCCTTGGCCTGCACACCGTTGATGCCTTAACCTAGCTAGGAAAATTCATCATCTTCTTTAGATTCTTTTCCACATCATTTCACTAGCAGATTCATCCCTTTTAAATACTATGAGGCAGTGGTAAAAAGAAAAATGTCTGAAGAGGAGAATTTTAACATTGACGAGTCAAACCAAAGGCATAAAAAGAAGCCAAACAAGGGAGGGATGCAAAATAGGTTTGAGCCTATAAACAACGAAGAGCTAATAACCTCTCCTACTATTTTGACATGTTTTCAAGAGTTGGGCTACTATGATTTCTGTAAAAAAGTACAAAAGCTTCAGAGTCACCCTCAGTTGACCAAGATCTTTACCCTAAACCTTCAAAAACATCAAGTATGCCTAGCCGAGGTAAAATTAGAGTTGACACCATATGCTATCTCTAGGGCCACTGGAATGCCTTGCATAGGAGAAAGGTGGTTCAAAAAAAAGTATCTAGACCTAAGTCACTATCGCCCATTCTTGAAACCAAGTCGTCAAACTGACTGTAAAACCATGTTCCCCTTCTCTCATCTATTAGACAGATATGCTCTCCTGATGAGGATCATCATGAAGTACTTCACCTGTGAGGGTAGATTCTCTAGAGTCTATTCATACCACATAAGGCTCCTCATGCACTTCACCAAAACCAAGCTTCTACACATGCCCTACTATCTGTGCAAAAGTATTGAGAAAATGGCCTCCATCATGCAGAAAAGGCCTCCCTCCTAGAAAATGTTAAGCCTTTATCATCATTCCCTCATCAAAGTGATTGGCTCACACCAACTAGAACAACAAGGCATCCCCTGGGAGGTTTTCATCATCCATGATGATTTCACAACTCCACAACCAACTGCTCTGCAAAGTCTACCATCATCATCTCAAAATCCTCCTCACACACCTCCATCACCCTCCACTCACCTTGGTTGATCTCCTTCACATGAGTCATTTCCTCAAATAGACCTTCCTCATTTACCTTACCTTAAGAAATCATAAAATGAAGAAGGTAGTGATGGCCATGAAGAAAGAAGTAAGGAATAGGATGATCAAAATGAAGAAAACATTAAAGGAGAGGAAGATAGTCACAAAAAGGAAGATAGCCAAGAAAAAAAACAATGAGGGAAAGGATAACGAGAGTAAAGGGAAAAGTGAAGAAGAAGGAGGTAGTAGTGAGGGAGATAGCCAAGAGGAAATTAATAAAGGTAATGACAAGGATGAATGTGTTGATAAAGGTGAAAATAGAGTTGAAATAAGTGAGCCCCATAATGAGCAAAAGATCCAAAACAATGGGTCTCATGAGGAAAAACAAAATGACACTGAGAATTCATATGAAGACAGTGGAGAGGAGGCATATGAAAGCAATGAGGAAAACAAAAATGACAATGACAAGAATGGCAAAGACAATCAAGAAATAGAGTTTAAAGTTGTTTTCCATAGGCAATGAAATGATGACAAAGTGCCAACTAATGAAGGTACCCAAGGTAGTGACCATGAAGAACAAACAACCAATAGTAAGGAAGACCAAGGGGGTGATGATAGCATGGAAAGAGGTGAAGAGAATGAAGCAGAAAACAGTGTTACAAATGCAGAGCTTGAAAAATATGATGAAGGTGTTGAAAATGATGAAGATTATGGGACAAAAACAGAGTTTAAAGAAGAAGAAAAGCAGAATGATGATGACCAAGGAGAGGCAGCCTCTCAAAATTCTAGAGAAGTAGCACGACAGGCCTAATTGTTCCATTCCTATTTGTACTCTTTGTGATTGGTTAACCATTGCAGTGTAACACCATCTGCTCTGCTCAAGTGCCTCCAGATTATCACTTGAGATCATGGTTTCAAGAGCCTCCAGATTATCAAGTGCCTCCATATTATCAGATTGCCTCAAGTGCCAGCAGAATCTTTTAGCACCAACTTCATCGTTAAAAGGGTGGCTTCTCACAACAATAGCATTGGAAATAGGAAAACGTAGTGGATGGAATTCTCGAAATAATTGGTTGCCCCGTCTTTCACTCAACGCAACCCATATTGGTCATAGGTATGGAATATGATGGGCTAATTGTTTGTTAGAGGTTTCTCGTCATTCAATCTTAACACAGAGAATGTCACGTTGCTATTTAGCATTGTTTGACGATACCTATGGATCACTCTGCAACCTTTTCTTAAGAGAAGTCATAGATGAAAGGAGCGTTAAATGAATTGAAGCAGCGTTTTTAAATGAATTGAAGAAGTCGTGTTTTAAATTAATTGAAGAAGAGTTTTGACAGCGTTTGAAAATTGGAACAACATTTCTGCCATCCAGCATAAGCAGCATAAGCAGCGTTGAATTGTTCGACCGATCACGGTATATTTTTACTTGAATGCCATCATTTGGAAATGCGATTTCCAATTATTTGAAGGAATGCCATTACTTGAACTGCAAATGCCCATGGGAGATTATTTTCATATTACAATTATTTTAAAGAATGCCATTTTTGAAGAATGCCTTTATTTGAAATCTAAAAAAAATTTAAAGTGGACATTTAAAAGGCTCTTGTATAGGAGTGATAAGGCATATTTTTTATGTAATGTTTTTTTTTATTGGAGTAATAAGGGTATTGTAATATTTATTGGAGTAATAAGGGTATTGTAATATTTATGGAGTAATAAGGTTATTTGTAAATTTTGTGGAGTAATAAGGAGATTTTTACTTTGTAATTTGTTTCTGGAGTGATATTGTAACTCAAACTAATTTTTCTTTGAGGGGGGGTAACTTTTTTTTACCAGATTGTGCAAGAGCATCATTGTAAAAGTGAAAATTTGAAAGTTACCTTGTAAATATTTGAGAAATTGACTAGAGCCAAGTGCAAAGCTCAGTCATTTTTCTCCTGTTTCGATGACTATTCGAGGGTCAAGGCCAAGCCCCGATAGATCGTTTTTTTGTGTCGTGTGTCGTTTTTTGTGTCACGTGTGTCGTGATGTGATGATTTTCTCAATTTTTTGTGCTTGACTCTCTTGGTGCACTGCTTCAACACTCCAATGTCGAAATTAATTAATCTCTTCTCTGAAACTGATAAGCTAGAAGGAGTGAAATCCTATAATACATGGCGACGTCTAATTGAAAGAACTCTTATTTTTAATGAATTATGGCATGGCATTTTTTATGGAAACATTAAGCCAAATAAACCAACAGATCCAGATTCACTTGCAAAATGGGAAATAAAAGATGCCAAGGCATTAGCTCTTATAAAAGCTTCAGTTACTAATGAAATGTACATACACATTGAGAATTATTCAGATGCATGGGCTACTTTACATACATTCAAAGATCTCTTTGATACACAACCTGAATCAAAGAAGGTTGATATTCAATTAAATTTGCTTCAACAGAAATTAACTGAAGTTGGTGATGTCCTTGAGTACATTTCATGACTTAAAAACATTAAGTAAGAAATCATCAATGTTGGTTTTCAAGCTGTTGATGATAGTTTCTTAACTACAATTTTAATTGCTGGATTGCCATCATCATATACTCATTTTTTGGAAACTTTGCAAGTCACTGGGAAGTTAGAGAAGATAAAATTTGATGAAATGAGTGACATGTTAGCACAGCATGACAAAATAGAGGACAAAGCAGAGGTCGAGGACAGTCTCAAGGCATAGGACAGTCTCAAGGAAGAGGCACCGATTTGAGTCAAATTGTTTGCAGGCGATGTAACAGAGTTGGTCATTATGCAGAAGATTGTAGAAATTCTATTGATAAATTTTCTAAGTTTCATTCAAACTCAGCACAGTTTGCAAATGATGAAGACGATCGTAATAGTTCCGAATATGTTTTCACAAACACAGAAGCAATAGCTTTATAGGTTTCAAGCTTTCTCCACAGTGATTATGAAGATGCATGGATTCTTGATACAGGCGCAACTCAACATATGAAATTTTGACGAGACTTCTTTTGGAGTTTCAAAGAATTTCATCTTAATTCAATCTATCTTGCTAACAAAACCAAACATACTCCTTCAGGAAAAGGTGTAGTTAAAGTTTTTTTACCAGGCATCGGAGAAAGAATGATTTCTAATGTATGGTATGTCCCAACATTCAAGCAAAATTTGTTGTCCTTAGTCACAATTCGAGAAGCAGGGCATATAGTGATTATGGAAGATGGCTCAGTTAAAATCAACTCAGTCAAACAAAACATGCAAATAGTAATGACATGTTATGAAGATGGAAAACTATTAAGGATGAAAGGGACAGTTATTCCAAGACATTCTGACTTTGCAGGCACAACAAGTACAGATATTTCACCAATAAGATTATGGCATGTCAGACATGGCCATCTCAACTTTGAAATTCTCTCTCAGTTACAAAAATAGAGCATGGTTAAAGGGCTTCCAACCTTCAAAAAGGAAAATTCAAAGTGTGAATCTTGCATTTTTGGAAAACAACATCGAGAGACTTTTCCCACCAGTTTCTGGCGAGCAGATAGACATTTGCAGTTGGTTCAAAGTGATATTTGTGGACCCTTCCCAAATTCACTTGGAAGTTGCAAATATTTTTTAATTTTTATTAACGATTTTAGCAGGATGACATGGGTTTATTTCTTGAAGAAAAATTCAAAAGCATTTGAAAATTTCAAAAAATTTCATAAGCTTATTGAAAATGAAGTAAAGGAGAAGATTGACATTCTTCGAACTGACAATGGCAGAGAATTCACTTCAAATGAATTCAAAAATTATTGCATGGAAAATGGAATCAAAAAACATCTTATCAATGTCTACACTCCACAGCAAAATGGGGTAGTAGAACGAATGAATCGTACATTGTTAGGAATGGCATGATCTATGTTAACTTTCAAAAAGTTAAGTCCTTCATATTGGGCTGAAGCAGTTCATACCACTATCTATTTGAGAAACAGATCTCCCACATCTTCTTTAAATAGAATCACACCCTATGAAGCATGGTTTGGATTCAAACCATGGGTTAAGCATCTCAGAGTTTTATGATCTATTTGTTATGCCTTATTTCCTAAGGAAAAATTAACTAAGCTTGATGCATGAAGCTTAAAGTGCACAATGATCGGGTATTCTGATGAGAAGAAAGGGTACCGACTTTTGTCGAATGGGAAATTTATTGTAAGCAGGGATGTGATCTTTGATGAAAATGAGAGTAAGAGTTCTGAAGAAGTTGAAAGTCTTCTTCAAAATTTAGAAAAAAAACTGATAAAAGACATGGAAATTTACAAAGTCAACCAAATTCATCAAGTTGGTATGAACTTGAATTTCTTTCATCTGACGATGATTCATCAGTGCCATCCAGGTCTTCTAGCAGTTTATCCAACTCTCCTAGCAGCAACAGTTCTTCTAGAAATTCTTCTCCTCCCCCATAACCTACGGTTGCTCAAGCCCAAACCAGTCAACATTAATTGCCAAAATGGGAAATTCAACTCTTGAAAGATGTAAGGCCTAATGAACAAAATAAAACAGGAACAAGGGGATCAAAACAAAATGAAGGCAATTTTGCTTTGATAGCAAATGATTTTACTAAACCTTCTTCTTTTCAATAGACAGTAAAACATAAATCATGGCAACAAGTAATGGTTGATGAATATCAAGTTGTTCAAGACAACAACACTTGGCAACTTGTTGATTGTCCTTAGCATGTTAAACCTATTGGATGCAAAGGGGTTTATTGAATTAAGTACAAGAAAAATGGTGATATTGACAAGTATAAAGCAAGACTTGTTGCTAAAGGTTTTACAAAGTAGGAAGGGATAGATTATGGGGAAACGTTTGCTCCTACAGCTAAATGGAACACCATCCACCTCACACTTTCCTTAGCATCTCAACAAGGGTGGAAAGTTCATCAAATGTATGTAAAAAGTGATTTTCTCAACGGATATTTACAGGAAGAAGTGTACATGACACAACCACCAGGTTTTGAAGTTGAAGGATAATAACATAAAGTCTGCAAACTGATAAAGGCTTTATATGGGTTAAAACAAGCTCCCCGAGCTTGGTATGCCAAAATGGATGAATACCTTTGCAAAGTTGGTTTTCATCGCAGTGAATCTGATGATACCTTGCATGCACACCAACAAGGTAAAAATCCGGTGATTTTGATTATGTATTTCGATGATTTGATCATTACAGGCAACATTGATGATCACATTGAATAGGTGAAAAAGGAGTTACATGTAGGTTTTAAGATGACAGATTTGGGACTACTTCACTACTATATTGGAGTTGAAGTATTCCAACGTCCAAATCAGATCTTCATTTCCCAGAGTAAATATGCAACAAAAATTCTTCAGCGATTTGGAATGTAGGATTGTAAGCCTGTCCTTACCCATATGGAACAAAAATTAAAACTTTCAAAATTTGAAGGGGGGGAAAAGGTGGACAACACTAATTACAGACAATTGATTGGCAGCTTGATTTATTTGACAACCACTCGTCTTGATCTATCTTATGCAGTTAGTATTCTTTCACATTTTATGCAGGAACCACTAGACAACCACTGGAATGTAGCCAAAAGAGTTCTTCGATATATCCAAGGAACAAAATATTTTGGTCTTCTTTACAAAAAGACTAAAATTTTTGTACTTGGTGGATTTTCAGATGCCGACTTTGCTGGCATTATTGATGACAGGGAATCAACCTCAGGTTACTTAATGAACATGTGGTCAGCTACAGTTTCCTGGAGTTGCAAGAAGCTAACTACAGTGGCCACTTCTTCAGTAAAAGCAGAGTACATTTCAGCATGGGAAGCAGCATGTGAGATTTTTTGGTTATGTCGAGTTTTACTGGACTTGGGAATTTCTCTAGCAGAAGCTACTTCATTATTCATCTTCAATCAATCAGCAATAAAGCTTGCCAAGAATCCAATTTTCCATTCAAAGACAGGGCATGTGGACACCAAGTATCATCATATCAGATCTCTCATTGCAAAGGACGTCATCAAACCACTGTATTGTCCTTCAGAAGATCAGACCTCTAACATTTTCATGAAACCTCTTGGCAGAATAAAGTTTACTAGGTTCAGGGATGAACTTGGTATCTGTTGTAATGTATATTTGGATCATAGGGGGTAATGTTAGATGATCCAAAAATAAATATTATCATAGGTTATAAAGTTTGAATAAAATAATTATTAATTTAGATATTAAATTAATAATTATTATTCTAAAATATTTAATAAATATTTGAGATACTTAGAAATAGAATTTTGTTTTTAAAAATAGGACTCTAGAATAGAGTCGTTTCCTAGGCTCTAAGTTAGGAGTAAAGTTATTAGAAGAGTTAGAAGGTCATTTAATGTAAGTGGACACTTGTTATTTAATAAGTGATCCATAATTAGTGGAAGTTAGGACATTGAGCTTATAAATAGCTCATTGCAAGAGTGTTTTTGTTTTTTTGGTGTAAACTCTTGCATAATTCCAATGTAATTGTTTTTCCGATTAATAAAATTATGTGTCTGAGGACACTTCGGCCATTACTCAAGGGAAAAATAGTCAACTAACCAAAGAGAGTCATGTAAATGAAGATGTGCCAACAAGGATCAGAGAACCTCCAACATTGCAAAAATAGAGAGGGACAGTCCTAAAGATGTTGATAGTGATGGTGGCATGAAGGATAGTGAGGGTGCTTGTCAAAGGGGCAGCCAAAAACAAGTTAAGGGAGATGCACACACAGAGATAATCCATGAGGGAAAAACAGTCCTAAGATCACTAGTGATCAAGCTTTGCAAGTAAAACTCGTTGCCCCTTTCACCTTTAGCTATCAAAGAGGAGAGAGGCATGTGTTTCCTACCTCCAAATATAAAGGGGCCATGCACTCCTCCTCAACTCCAATGAAAGACAAAGGGAAACAACAAGTGGAAGAGGAAGAGAAAAATCATGAAGAAGAAATCGAATTTGAGCTCATACACATAGACAACGAGGATGAAAATGGGAGAAGAATAGTAAAATCTCTTCTACAAGATTGGAACGCACAGATCAAAGACTTGGAATTTGAGTTAGAGAGGTCTAAGGATCTCATTAATTTTTTTCAGGTGAAAAACAAGAAAATGAGTGGCCAACTGTCCATCTATGAAGCAAGGGCATTCAAGTATCAAAAAGAGGCTCAAAGGTCACAAGTTTAGTTGAAGGAATACATGGGCACCTATGAAGAAAGTGAGGATGAAGAGGGTCAAACTAGAAGGAGACCTAGGACCATGGGTCTAAGAAAAGCATTGGCCAAGCAATGAGAGGAAGAATCAGCCCAAGCACAACATTTTCCCCTCACCGAACTCCTTGCCATGGAAATTGAGCATAACATAGAAGCATGGCTTGAGAGAGCCAACCTACATCTAGAGGCCAAACTGGAGAAGGCCAAAAAATACTTGAGCTTGCAATGGAGAATGGTTGAGCATTATAAACGGAGAAATCACTTTGCAAGGAAAAAGCTCAACACTGCCCAAAATGAGGGCCTAACACCAAAAGATGAAAAGGACCAAGATAGGCTTGGTATTTTGGCCCAATTTTCTTTGAAAGTCTCCAATGACCCATGAGGCACCTGTCTACCAAATTAGAGGCAATTTGGACATCTTTTTGTTTTTTTCCAAATTTTGACCCCTAATAGCGCAGCACCCCCTGTGCTGTGCTTTTTATTAGGGCATATTCATGAGGAGAGGTTTACATTTTTGGATTCACCATCACTAGAGGAGTATGCTCACCATATTTGACCTCAATTTGAGTTGTTTTGACCCCCAAAAAGGGTAAAAAACACTCATGTTTTCACCTTTCTGCCCACTTTTCTGAGCATGTGCTATGCTCCTGGAAGAGTTGGATTTTTTCAATTTTTGAGAAAATTTCAGAGGTTAGATTGAATAAGTAAAGCTTTATTTGGAATGAATACTTCCATAGCTTTCCAACGAGCCATCATGGAGCCTTTTCTGACATCGAGAAGGCCTCCAAAACACTGCTGCAAAAAGGCCTATTTTGGTGCTGCGCTCCTGGCAGAATTTCAGAGTTCCACATAGTGTGTTGCGATCCTATAACTGACTGGGAAGAATGTGCATTTGGAAAGTTTTCTTAGGCATTTTAGGCCTAAATTTCAATGTTATCTTCATTTATATTCGGAAAATATATTTTGTTAGATTTTTTTGTGCCTTGGGCTTTGCAAAGCCTCAAGGACAAGTTAGGATATTTCTCTTTGGCCAATAGGCTTCTAGGCGCTCTAGTAGGCTCTGCTCTCCTTATTTGTTATATAAGGAAATAGGATTCATTGTAAACAATTGGGACTTTATGTGTTTAAAAGAAATACATGGTTTTATGATTTTGGACAAGATATTGGTTTTATGAAGTGAATGAATGGCTTGTGTGGCTTGATGTTGGAGAAGCTTGCTTGCAGGATTCCATAGCTTGGTGAATGGTGATGTTTTCCTAACTTTTTAATGTTTTCTTGTCCTCATTTTGTTTCATTATTCTTGGCTTCTATAGATCAGAAAAGCATAGGTTGAGATATGCTCATGGAAGCACCTCAAACCTCCTGTTTGCTATAGTCTTGATGTTTTGTTCTTTTAGTCATCTTAAGGAATTCTTGATTGCTCCTTATGCCTAATAAAAATTTTTTCTATCTCATGAATGGTTAGTATGTTAGCTTATAAATATGATTCATGGTATGCCCTACTTATTTAAAGTTTTCAAAACCCTATTGTGAAGCTTTTCTATGAAATACTGATTGATTAGGTTAAGACAAAGAGGCCTTGTTTTGATATTTCCCTTTGCCCATGCTTAAAAAATTGTTTCAGAGTTCCCGATAGCTTGATATATGATGTTTAGGAGTTCCCTCTCCATATATTGATTTGTTTGTTTATCTTATGTGTTTTCTCAAAAAGCTGAAGGTGAATTTCTAGAGTTAGGAGCTCTAATGCTTCTATGTCTCATTGGAATGTTCATCTTACATGTCTATCAGTTTAAGTATTGTTCATAAATATTAATGGATTTCCCTACCTCGTGAGTTTTCTCCTTCAGACTATATATATTTAAGATCTCTTAGGTTTTCCCAAACTTAATTTTCATTACACCTCATCATCACCTAAGGATCCATTAACCTTGCTAAATCGGCCCTTAAATACACTCTGATTCATCATTTTTACACCCTCGACTTCATTTGAACCCATAGCCCTATTGATTTAACAGCCTCTCATTCCACCTATTCTACTTAGTCATCTTACCCCAACCCAAAAAAAACAAAACAATTACACTTAACAACTAGCCTAAAATTAATCATTCGAAGAGAACAAGTTCACATCCTTCACACAATACAAAGAGCATTCTCCGAGTCCAGGAAGGCTAGCTCCTCAGACTCCAAATACTGGTCTGATGTTACCCTATCATTTGGTTTAGCCAATCTACCAAACCATGGGACCCTAATATAATGGCGATCACGGTGGGACCTTCTGAGTTCAAAACAATCTAAATACCCCTTAGGAATCCAAAATCCATTCATCAACACTATCCTATGATTTATATCTACCTCATCACTATCACTAACACAATGGTGATTATGATGCAACCTCTGATGTCGGTGACAAACTAAGTATCCCTTAGGACTTCAAAAACCTTCGTCAAATCATAAAGAAATTAGTTGATAGCCTAAGAGTAGAATCTAGTTTTTTCACAATCCTAGCAAAATGATGACTTGGCTATAGGACACTCTTAAAAACCTTCAGGCTACATATATAAACTCAGAAAAACCCAAAAAAATTTCTAGATTGGCTTTTTGTCATTATTGGTGGTGGACCATAGATAACATACCTTCAAAAAAACTAAAAGTATCCACCTAGCGACTCCACAAGCCTCCAGTAGGCCTTCTAAATTTTACTAGTGCCCTTAGACTCCTATAGGACTGCATCAAACCAGCCCTAAGAAGTCTAGAAACCTATTCACACACTGTGCAAGTTTGATAGTACATATTGATCCGAATGGAAAATTGCATCAACCCATGGTATTCATCTACCCATGTTATCCATCTACCCATGGAATTTACCCATGGTATTGTAAATGTCATCGACCCATGGTATTCATCCACCCATTGTATTTATTTGCCCATGGTATTGTAAGTGACATCTATCCATGATACTCATCCACCCATGGTATGTATCCACCCATGGTATTCATCCACACATGGAATTTACCTAGGGTATTGTAAGTGGTATCTACCCATGGTATTGTAGGTGGTATCTACCCATGGTATCGACCCATGGTTTTGACCCATGGTATCCACCTATGGTATCTACACATGGTATTTTAAATCAAAAAAGGCTATAAATAACAAGCCTCAGTTTGTAAAAGGACATATTGTCCACCACAATGTAGCCTCTACAGTTATTCTCTGTTTTAATAAAAAAAGTTTCTTTGTGGTTTTAATTGCTTTGTGTTCTCTCTTTTTTTCTGGCATTCTAATTTTGCAAATCTTGTCAAATCCATTTCAACTTTTTAGATCTTGGGGACCTTCCCCCAAGATCTGAATTTATTTAGGAACACAACAGAATAAACATATAACCATAAATACAGAGATGCAACGGCAATAACACTTCATTTCATTAATATCAAAGAACTGAAATTTGCGTACAAACAGAATGGAAATAAAACTAGCTAGGGCACTGGTAGCTATCTCTGAGAAGAGATGTGGTGACTACAGGCCTCTGAACTGGATTTGACAAGATTTGCAAAATTAGAATGCTAGAAAAAAGAGAGAACTCACAACAAATAAAACCACAAAGAAACTTGTTTTATTAGAACAGAGAAATAACTGTAGAAGCTACATTGTGGTGGAAAATCTGTCCTTTTACAAAGTGAGGCTTGTTATTTATAACCTTTTTTGAGTTACAATACCATGTGTAGATACCATAGGTGGATACCATGGGTCAAAACCATGGGTAAATTCCATGGGTGGATACATACCATGGGTGGATACATACCATGGGTGGATGACTATCATTGATAGATGTCACTTACAATACCATGGGAAAATAAATACAATGGGTGGATGAATACCATGGGTCGATGACATTTACAATACCATGGGTAAATTCCATGGGTGGATGGATAACATGGGTATATGAATACCATGGGTTGATTCCATTTTCCATTCGGATCACATATATAGGTCATCCTTCCAAAGGTAGTAATAAAATTTCAACCTCTCTAAATTTTGAATTTGAAATCTAGCTTCACGAAGAATCAATACCAGATTTCATCCGGACCCAAAATCTCCTACTATAGTTGATGACCCAGAAATTATTATGTGGCAAACTTCTAAAACTGGAAACTTAGCTACTAATAGGACCATTCAAAAAGTAAGCTCAGTACCTAAGCATCTTACGGCATTGCAAGACTCCCAATTTTACTTGTGTCATACTAGAAACTTGTTTAGAACCAATTCACAAAGTAGAATCAACCATACTGATCTTGAGCCCATATACTTGTAGCAGAGTCCTAGCGGAGAAGCTTCTCCTTCCACACCACCTGATTTCTAGCTTCTCCATCACTTTGGCTCCTTTCACCCCAAGTTTTCTTAGAATCAGTTTATCGATCCGAGTACTTCCACCGCATCCATTCACACCTCCACTGTGCAAACCACTCCATCTCATATCACAAATCCTCCACTTGTAAATCCACCATTAGCTCCTATCATGATAGCATGGTATGCACCCCTTGTGTTACCACAACCATTGGTACCTTTTCGAAATGATTACCAATTGAGAATCCCAAACTTCACCGGGGCTGAATCCACTACTTCCCAACAACATGTAGATAGAATGAATGTAGCTTTTGACTACATGGAATTAGAATAGGAGACCATGAAGATGAGGATTTTTTTCCCAAAGCTTAGGAGGAGAGGCTAAGAAATGGTTCAAAAGCTTAACTCCCCACATCATGCATGACCTCCCTTCCCCTTACCAAAATTTCATAAAAAAATGGGAAATCAAGAAAAACCCTCTTTGGATCCTCTTGAAATATAGCAATCTTAAAAGAAACACAGGGGAAAGTGTCGAAGACTACTGCAATACGTTCAATAGTGTTTACAATGCACTACCGCCAAACATGAAACTCTCATTAGGCCTGACCTTAGCTAAATTCCCAAAAGGTTTTGACCCCGACATGGACTATCAACTGAGAGAAAGAGAGCCCCTAACCTAAGAAGACATGCAAAAAGGAGCTATAAGTGTAGAGGCCAACTTAATTGGAAAAAGAGCTAGGCTAAGATCAGAAAACAAGGTAACTTACAAATATGACACCATGCCCTCCACCTCCTCATCTGATTGCAAGATGGATAACCTTATTAAGACCATGGAGAGAATGATGGAGAAAATAAGCATAGATTAAAGAGCACCCCCTAGGGACAACCAACCAAATCCCCAAAACAGAAACCGGAATTAGAAATTTAGAAGAGACCCGCCCCAAAACAGACCAAGGGAAAATGATCAACAAATCATGCCACCCTTCCAAGATAACTATGTTGACGAAGGGGAAATAGATATTGAACAACCATATGAAAATCATCTAAAACTAATAGCCTCTGTAGTGAGGGTGAGGTTTTTCTCACAGAAGAAGAACAAGTTTTTTTCTCCTCAAACCAAGATGAAACAAGCTATGAAAAATTGGAAAAATTAGAAATTTTCTGTGTATAAGTGATAAAATTCTAAAACAAGTTCTTTCTCCAAAAATGGTTGAGAGGCATAGGCTTGGTGTTTTCAAGGAGGTTGTCAAATTTAAAAGAGCCTTAAGAGGCCTCTGGCAGTTAGAAATAGGAGCAATGTTTTAAATATGCCACCTGCAAGACCACAAAGTAAAAAAGACAGTGAGATAATTAGAAGGGGAAACAAACCTTATTAAAGTGGGTTTTCACTTTAATTTTTATCAAAGGGTATAAAAAAAACTCAACAAGGCATCCTCCCTTTATCATTTGGAGTTTTACAGACACAGTGAGGGTTTTCAGAATTTTCAAACAGAGTCCTCCGCAAAAAATTTCGGGTGTTGCACACCTATAGGGTCGCATTGCGCACCTATACCCTTCACCTGTGTATTTTTCCATTGAGTGTTGCGTGCCTATAGAGTGGTGTTGCACTCCTAGCAAATTTTCCCACCGTGCAGGAGAAGGGCATGACACTATGTTCAATCACCCAGCAGCGTTGCACTCCTGCCATTGAATGAGTCGCTCACTCGGCAGAGCTGCGCTCCTGCCATTGCTCCAGCTTCTGTATGAAGGTGCATTTAGGAAGCTACCCACATTGTTGCGCTCCTACCACTACTCCAGCCTTCTGCATGGCACTCTGTTTAGCCACCCGATAGCGCTGCGCTCCTGCCACTACTCCAAACACTGAACGACAACAAGTTCAGGCAGCTTCCCATGGTGCTGCACTCCTGCCACTGCTCAAAACGATGAACGATAGTGCATTCAGGCACCTGACTCCCTTGGTGCTATGCTCCTAGCATGGTGCTATGCTCCTGCCACAGCACTGCACCCTGGCCATGGTGCTGCACTCCTGGCACTATTTTTCAGTTTTTGCCCCAATTCAAATTCAGACTGACCCGAGCTTTCCCACAAGCTTCTTGATCCATTTTATCTGTTTTTCTGTGCTTCAAGAGGTATTTTTAACCTTTTCCTCCATATGCATGTCTTCCTAGAGATAATACAACTCATAAATTTGAAATTTGGTTTAGGAAAGAGCAATGAAATCTTAAAGAAGCCCTTGGCCTGCACATTGTTGATGCCTTGACCTAGCTAGGAAAATTCATCATCTTCTTTAGATCCTTTTCCACATCATTTCACTAGCAGAGTCATCCCTTTTAAAGATTGTGAGGCAGGGGTAAAAAGAAAAATCTCTGAAGAGGACAATGTTGACATTGATGAGTCAAGCCAAAGGCCTAAAAAATAGCCAAAGAAGGGAGGGATTCCAAAGAGGTTTGAGCTTATAAACACTAAGGATCTGATAACCTCCCCTACTATTTTGACCTATTTTCAAGAGTTGAGTTGCTATGAATTCTGTAAAAAGTACAAAAGCTCCAGAGTCACCCTCAGTTGACCAAGATATTTGCCCTAAACCTTCATAAACATCAAATATACCTAGCTAGGGTAAAATTTTAGTTGAATCCATATGCTATCTCTAGGGCCACTGGAATGCCTTACATAGGAGAAAGGTGGTTCAAAAAAAAGTATCTAAACCTAAGTCACTATTGCCCATTCTTGAAACCAATTTGTCAAGTTGTCTGTAAAACCATGTTCCCCTTCTCTCATCTATTAGACATATATTCTCTCCTGATGAGGATCATCATGAAGTACTTCACCTGTGAGGGTAGGTTCTCTAGAGTCTATTCATACCACATAAGGATCCTCATGCACTTCACCAAAACCAAGCTGCTACACATGCCCTCCTATATGTGCAAAAGTATTGAGAAAATGGCCTCCATCATGTAGAAAAGACCTCCCTCCCAGCAAATGTCAAGCCTTTTTCATCATTCCCTAATCAAAATGATTGTCTCACACCAACTAGAAAAACATGGCATCCCCTGGGAGGTTTTCATTGCCCACGATGATTTCACAAATCCACAACCCACTGCTCTACAAAGTCTACAATCATCATCTCAAAATCCTCCTCACACATCTTCAGAACCCTCCACTGACCTTGGTTCATCTCCTTCACATGAGTCATTTCCTCAAATAGACCTTCCTCATTTACCTTCCCCTAAGAAATCAAAAAATGAAGAAGGCAGTGATGGCCATGAAGAAAGAAGTAAGGAAGAGGATGATCAAAATGAAGAAAAAATTCAAGGAGAGGAAGATAGTCACAAAAAGGAAGATAGCCAAGAAAAAAAAATAGTGAGGGAAAGGATAATGAGAGTAAAGGGAAAAGTGAAGAAGAAGAAGGTAGCAGTGAGGGAGATAGCCAAGAAGAAATTAATAAAGGCAATGACAAGGGTGAACGTGTTGATAAATGTGAAAATAGAGTTGAAACTAGTGATCCCCATAATGAGAAAAAGAGCCAAAACAATGGGTCTCATGAGGAAAACAAAAATTATACTGAGAATTCATATGAAGATAGTGGAGAGGAGACATATGAAAGCAATCAGGAAAAAAAATGATAGTGAAAAGAATGGAAAAGACAGTCAAGAAACAGATTTTAAAGTTGTTTTCCATAGGAAATAAAATGATGACAAAGGGCCAACCAATGAAGGTACCTAAGGCAGTGACCATGAAGAACAAACAAACAATAGTAAGGAAGACCAAGAGGGTGATCATAGCATGGAAGGAGGTGAAGAGAATGAAGCGGAAAACAATGTTACAAATGTAGAGCTTGAAAAATATGATGAAGGTGTTGAAGATGATGAAGCTTATGGGAAAAAAATAGTGTTTAAAGAAGAAGAAAAGAAAAATGATGATGACCAAGGAGAGGCAGCCTCTCAAGGGGAAAAAAATCAACTAACTAAAGATAGTCATGAAAATGAAGATGTGCCCAAAAAGAATCAGAGTGCCTCTAACATTTCAAAAATAGAGAGGGATAGTCCTAAAGATGTTGATAGTGATGGTAGCATAAAGGATAGTGAGGGTGTTTGTCAAAGGGGCAGCCAAAAACAAGGTAAGGGAGATGCACACACAGAGATCATCCATGAGGAGAAAAACAATCCTAAGCTCACTAGTGATCAAGATTTTCAGGTAAAACTTGTTTCCCCTTTCACCTTTACCTATCAAAGAGGAGAGAGGCATGTGTTTTCTGCCTCAAAAGAGAAAGGGGCCATGCAATCCTCCTCAAATCTAATGAAAGACAAAGGAAAACAACAAGTCGAAGAGGAAGAGGACAATCATAAAGAAGAAAAAGAATTTGAGCTCATTCACATAGACAGTGAAGATGAAAATGAGACAAGATTAGTAAACTCTCTTCTACAAGACTGAAACAAACAGATCAAAGACTTGGAATTTTAGTTAGAAAGGTCTAAGGATATCATTCACTTTTTGCAGATGCAGAACAATAAAATGAGTGGCCAACTAGCCATATATAAAGCAAGGACACTCAAGTATCAAAAAGAGGCTCAAACGTCACAAGTTTAGTTGAAGGAATACATGGGCGCATATGAAGAAAGTGAGCATGAAGAGGGTTGAACTAGAATGAGACTTAGGACCATGGGTCTAAGAAAATCATTGGCCAAGAAAAGAGAGGAAGAATCAATGCAAGCACAAAAATTTCCCTCACTAAACTCCTTGCCATGGAAATTGAGCATAACATAGAAGCATGGCTTGAGAGAGCCAACCTACATCTAGAGGCCAAACTGTAGAAGGCCAACAAAGACTTCATGTTGCAAAGGAGAATGACTGAGCATTATGAATGGAGAAATCACTTTGTAAGGAGAAAGCTCAAAACTGCCTAAAATGAGGGCCAAACACTAAAAGATGAAAGGGACCAAGCTAGGCTTGGTAATTTGGCCCAAGTTTCTCTGCAAGTCTCCAATGACCCATGAGGGACCTACCTACCAAATTTGAGGCAATTTGGACAAGTTTTTGTTTTTTCCAAATTTTAACCCCTAGGAGCGCAGTACCCCCTGTGCTGCGCTTTCTCTCCGGGAATATTCATGAGGCGAGGTTTGAATTTTTTGATTCCCCATCAATAGAGAAGTATGCTCACCAAATTTTAGCTCAATTGGAGTTGTTTTGACCCCCCAAAAGTGTCAAAAACACTCATTTTTTCACCTTTCTACCCACTTTCCTGAGCATGTGTTGTGCTCTTGGCAGTCTTGAATTTTGCCACTTTTTGGGAAACTTGTAGAGGTTATATTGAAGAATTAAATATATATCTGGAAATTAGAATTCCATATATTTCCAACAGGCCATCACAGAGCCCTTTCTAACATCGGGAAGGCCTCCAAAACACCATTGTAAAAAGGCCTATTTTGGTGTTGCGCTCCTGGCAAAATTTCAAAGTTCCACACAATGTGCTGCGCTCCTGGTAGAATTTTAGAGTTCCACATAGTGTGATGCGCTCCTGTAACTGACTGGAAAGAATGTGTGCTTGCCAAGTTTTCTTAGGCATGTCAGGCCTAAAATTCAATGTTATTTCCATTTATATTCGGAAAAGATATTTTGTTAGATAATTTTGTGCCTTGGGTTTTGCAAAGCCTTGAGGACAAGTTAGGATATTTCTCCTTGGCCAATAGGCTTCTAGGTGCTCTAGTAGGCTCTCCTTTCCTTATTTGTTATATAAGGCATGAGGATTCATTGTAAACGGTTGGGACTTGATGTGTTTAAGAGAAATACATGGTTTTATGAGCTTGGACAAGATATTGGTTTTATGAAGTGAATTAATGGCTCGTGTGGCTCGATGTTGGAGAAGCTTGTTTGTACGATTCCATATCTTAGTGAATGGTGATGTTTTCTTAACTTTTTAATGTTTTCCTATTCTGATTTTGTTTCAGTTTGCTTGGTTGCTATAGATCATAAAAGTATAGGTTGAGATATGCTCATGGAAGCACCTAAAACCTCATGTTTGCTATAGTCTTAATGTTTTCTTCTTTTAGTCATCTTTAGGAATTCTTGATTACTCCTTAGGCCCACTTAAATTTGTTTCTGTCTCATGAATGGTTAGTATGTTAGCTTATAAATATGTTTCATGAGATTCCTTTCTTATTTAAATTTTTCAAAACTCTATTGTGAAGCTTTTCTATGAAATATTGATTGATTAGGTTAAGACAAAGAGGCCTTGTTTCAATCTTGCCATTTTCCCATGCTTACCAACTTGTTTTAGAGTTCTTGATAGTTTGATATATGTTTTTTAGGAGTTCCCTCTCCATATATTGAGTTTTTTGTTTATCTTATGTGTTTTCTCAAAAACTGAAGGTTAATTTCTAAAGTTAGGAGTTCTAATGCTTCTATGTCTCACCGGAATGTTCATCTTACATGTTTATCAGTTTGAGTATTGTTCATAAATATTAATGGTTTTCCCTACCCCATGAGTTATTTCTTTTAGACTATATATATTTAATATCTCTTAGTTTTTCCGAAACTTAATGTTCATTACACCTCATCATCACCTAAGGATCCATTAATATTGCTAAATCGGCCCTTCAATACACTCTAATTCATCATTTTGGCACCCTCAAATTCATCTGACCCCATAGCCCTATTGATTTGACAGCCTCTCATTCCACCTATTGTACTTAGTCATCTTACCCTAGCCCAAAACAAACAAACAAATTACACTTAACAACTAGCGTAAAATCAATCATCCGAAGCAAACAAGTTCACATGCTCCGCATAATAGAGAGAGCCCTCTTTGAGTCCAGGAAGGCTAGATCCTAGGACTCCAAAGACTGGTTTGATGTTACCCTGTCATTTGGTTTAGCCAATGTGCCAAATCATGAAACCCTACGAGTCCCAACTAGGAAGAAAACAAGATAAATCAGATTATGCATAGATTTTATAAATCTTAATAAGGTCACCCTAAAAGAAAACTATCATTTTCCAAAAATGGCTCACATATTACAAAAGGTAGTTGGATCTAGTAGGCTTTCTTTATTAGATGGTTTCTCAAGCTACAACCAAGTCCTAGTTCATCTTGACGATCAGGATAAAATGACTTTCACTACTCCATGGGGTACCTTCATGTATGTGAATATTCCCTTTGGATTTTTTATCATAAAATTGGACCTAATTGGCTGCTTGATCAGACAATCTCATGTAACTATTTCAAACCTGATCTTGTGACTAAAGCATAGCCTCCTCAGCCTGAGAGGGCTCTCTCAAGGGTTAATAATATGGATAAAGATATATATGGATAACACTATTTAGGAAATAAACTGATAATGATAGATGTAGGTTGAAAATAACATCAGCATGTATACATTGGGCTTATGGAGTCAAATAAATTTAGTAATTCATTGAGTCTACTTAACATGGAAGTTGAGGCATATCAGAGTTTTTAGTGATAAGGCACACACACATGAAACATGTAAAAACAGAGTCAGTTCACTTCTAAATGAAATCAGAGCATCTTATAGATGAATTTTGAGTAATATATATGAACACCACTACAAATGAGATATATAAAAAATACAAATAGAATAGGAAAACACTAAAAACCCCTTAAGAATCTCAAGTTGGTCAAGTAGAAGATCTCTGTATTAGCTGAAAACAGTCAATTCAAAACAAGCTTAGTTTTGCCCAAAATGTCCAACCCTTGATAAATTCGACCCAATGGCCTTTAATACACTTTTTACATCATCAGATGATCTACCTCTAGGCTAGATACATCAAATTCTGTCCACTGACACCTTGCATAACCATAAAACATGAAATTTATTACAAAATGACACCTATCCTATTTGATAGTCCTATTTCAAAAAGGACTCAAACTCCTTATTACTATCTATAACAACCTTATCTATTTGAAATTACATAATTGAAAAGTGTATCATCACATGCTCAAATTTGGACAATGGAATTCAGTTCTTCATAACCACTTAGTTGACCTACACAAAAATAGGAAACAGTTCACTATTTTTTAGGCATATGATATTTTTCCTTCTTTGAACATTCTGACTATCATTTAATCTTCATTTCCTGGTCCTTGGGTATTGAAAGTTGGCTTAACATGTCCCATAACTCTTTCCTAGCCTCCAACTATCTAAAATTGCTTCAAAAACTGCTCAAAAGGATGTAATGTATTACGCTACGAAAATACAATAGTTTCGTAGCACTTTCTGTAGCTTTGCCATTACAAGCCTTTGTCCTCCAAAAAATTCACTCTTTCCTCTTCCATCATTTTTTTCACCCTTCAACACATCTTTTGTAGCATTTAAGCTCTTAACTCAACCTTTAACACCTTAAATACTGATCAAAAGAAGCAAAAAAGTTAGCTACGGCAATTTCGTAGCGCTCTTCTGCTTTTTAAGCCTGGAGGCACTACGAAACTGCTGAGTATGCATGTTTTTTCATAAATTTGTCAAATGAAAACTGTGCTTGATCAAAAACTCAAAATATAACCTATCCTCATCATCTACAAACCATAAAAACCATAAACCAACTTCATTTTAGCTTCCTTGAGGCATTCCTTCTTCATTTACACTTGGTTGACCTATTGGTTCTTCTATGACTATCATTTTAATGTCTTTTCTCTGTAGCTCATCATGAATTAAATCTACTTGCTCTTGTAAATTCTTCACCTGGTCTTTAAGTCTATTTTTAGTAGCTCTCAGATGGGTGTTTAGTATTCTGACAAACTTAGCTTCTTTTATTACTGGAATTGTCCACTTGACAAGTTTCTCTGTATTGTCTAAAATTTCGGAAACAGAATCAAATTCTCCTTCCCACATTGCCTTTATCCTTTTAAAATGTACTTTCTCAACACTGTGTTTTCTAGCTCTCTTTTTCATGATAGAAATTTCCTGATTTTCCAACTTTAAATTTTCCTCAAGGCGTTGAAACTCTGTTTTCTCTATCACTTTCTCTTTTCCCCTTTTTAATTTGTTGATTGTATCCTTCACTGTGGGTGATGAGAGATCAATAATATCTTTAGGTGATTTAGCTATCTCAATGGGTTTTTGAACTTCTTTGCTGCCTTCCATTAATTTCCCAGCATGCCTTGTCATAGGCTTTCTTGCTTGAAAAATGAAACCTGCATCTTCCCCCTCAAACTCTAATCTCTTTGCAGACTTAGCCTTTTTCAACTTCTGCTCATATTTCCCAATAAATTTAGCTTTGAAAATAGGTGTTTCCTCTATTTCAATGGCATGAAAAATATCCTCTAGATTCCCCTTTGTTACTAAACTGTCTTCTATAGCAATTTTCCTTCCTTTCAAAATCACTGCTTGGCTTCTAGTTATTCTTTTGGTCCCTTGTTTGCTGACAGCTTATTACTAGTTTGCATCTTTGACAACCTTTGATTTCTGTTTTACAGGTGGGATAGTTGGTATATAAAGCATTTGCATTTGCTTTGGCCTTTTCTCATGTTGCTTTCTTGGCTTTACTCTTGCAGGTTCTTTTGGTTTTGCAACTAGAGGTTGGCTTAGTTCTGCTAGTGGTGGTGATGGAACTCCTTTAGCTTTAGGGTTTCTTGCATGAGTTAGGGTTTCCAACTAAAAACCATTAACAAACAAGAATGAGGACCAATCTCTACCTATCTTTTGAATTTCATCTAAAATTAATAATTTCATTAAGCCATGATGAAATAATGATGTCTCACTCCCCTCAGACTTTGCTTGCACCTTATCAGCCATATTTGGAAGACTTGTATGCAGATAAAAGGTAAGTCAAGTGAAATATTGCCAGTGAAGTGTAGAATAAATTTGAAATGGTATGAATAAACCTTGTGATACCTTCCTTCATAGGTAAAATATTTCTAAATGTTGAGCAACAGTTTTGAATATTATCTTTGATGCATGTTCTTAGGATAGCATTGTTGATATCCATCTCAATGTGCTCAGGCTTCATGAACTCTTTACACTGCTCCATATTAAATTTGAACCCTTTGAAACAGGTTTATTGACCTCTTGGTATCTCTGTAATGGTAGCAATGACCTTTGGTGTGATAGACAATATTAGCATCCATACTTTAGTGGTTGTTCCATTTAAATTCATGGAAAATTCCTTGGATACCTGTGTGTGACAGCCCTGCAATTTATCACAAAATTGTAAGAAACCAGATCTTCTGAATGCCTCCATCACTATTGGGTCTTCAATTATTGCCTTCATGTCTTCAGGTTCATGCCTTAAGCACTGTCCTTTTCTATGTATTTTTCTTTCCTCTTCCATAGTTCTTCAGAGAACCTCTCAGCCTCGCTTGATATAAATCTTTTAGCCTCGCTTGATATGTGTGTATCAGTCTCGCTTGAATAAATGTATCAACCTCCCTTAATATGGATGTAATAAACCTTTGAAAGAACAAGCCATAAGTTTGGCTTGATACTCAGAGCTCAAACATTATGAATGAAGGCAAAAGGAACGAGAATGACTAATTAAGAAAGAATTTGAATTTCAAGTGTCCTCTTATAACTGAAAATGATGGTCCACTCTTAACCTATATTGACCATGATGACTGCAAACGTGGGTGTGTACTTCAATTTCATCATTACATGACTCAATGAACCTCTATCTTACCCTTTCCTAACGGTTTTTGACATTTGACAACTCAAATGACAAGACAGTTACAAGACCACGTTTTCGTAGCCTCCTGTAGTGTAATTTGTGTTGTTTGTGCTACGAAACTATCAGTGCTTTCGTAGCGCAAAGTGACTTTTTTCAACGTGATGCACTATGAAACTGTGGTTTCTTGGATAATTTGGCAGTTTTGATACAAAAACTTCTAGAAATGAAATGAATTCTAAAATGATGAAAGAATTGACATGAAAGACCTAAAAAATGAGTTTATTTAAACACTAGGGTAGGCTCAAACTTATAAAAAATTTAATACTTCCCTTGGTCAAACTCAAGAAATGACTCCTAAGACCCTATTTTGACCCATGAACCCAAGTAATCTTGTCAAAATGATGTTTTGATTTTTTTTGAGTGATAACAGGATTAATGAATGTTGGAGCCACATCTCAAAGAGCAATGGATACTATCTTTGTTGATGAAATTAGTAGGTTTATTGTGATGTATCTAGATGATATTGTGTCTATTCAAAAAATGATGATGAACAGTTTTTACATATGAGAAAACTGTTTGAAAAATGTAGAAGGTTTGGAATTTCATTAAATCCTAAGAAAACTGTTGTGTAACCAGCTCCAAAAATAGAAGAAATGAGATATCAACGCCTTAGAAATAAGCCACTTCGAGGGGGCAACCTCCAATACATTACATGAATGAACAATTCTTGGATGATACAATTCACAAAACCTCCTTTCTCTATATAGGAGTCCATGGGGCCATAATGTAATCCTAGTGGGCCACAATGTAATCCTAGCCGACCTAACAATAATAATTTAAGGGCACAATAATAACAAAATGGGGGTTACAAGGGTACAATAATAACAATAAGGGGTTTACACTAACAATAATAAGGGGCTATACTAGTGACATAGGGACCTAACATGCCCCTCTCCTTCAAAAAAAGTGTTGTCCTCAACACTTGAGTAGCTCCGGGTGCTTCTGTATAAAATTCTCATCCTCCCATGTAGAATCTTCAGTGGGTAAGTTCTTCCACTTGATGAGATACTCTGAAATTGATCGATTCCGTAGTTGTCGAGTTCTTTTTTCCATGACTGCTTCAAGTTCCAATATGATTTTCCCTTCCCCATCAAGTTCTGGCAATACTGTTTGAACTGGAAGATTTTCACCTATAACCTTCTTTAAGCATGAAACATGGAAAATCGGATGTACTCGCGAAGAAGAAGGAAGCTCCAATTTGTATGCCATAGTACCAATCTTTTGCAACACCTTGTAAGGACCATAGTACTTTGGCGATAATTTATTATCCTTCTTTGCTTGCTTGAGGGACATTTGTTTGTATGGTTGTAGCCGTAAAAATACCCAATCTCCTACATAAAAACTTCTCTCGCTACGATGTTGATCTGCCTGTTGTTTCATTCGATTTTGTGCCAAATTCAGGTTATCCTTTAAGAGTTGGAGAACTTCTTGCTGATGCTCGATGTGATCTTCCACTGCTTGAACCTTCGAATTTTCCCTTAAAGATGATGTGATGGCCTTGAAGAAGGAAAACTTCTAGGTCATATTATTTATAAATATGGTATTAGGATTGATCTGAGTAGAATTGAAGACATATTGAAAATTAGTCATCTGAGAAACATTAAGGAGCTTCAATCATTTATTAGTAAGATAAATTTCCTAAGAAGATTCATTCCCAACCTTACAGAAATTCTCAGAAATATAATTAATATGCTAAAAATAAAAAATAAATAAGATGGAGCAGTGAATCTAGGCAATCATTTGATCAAGTTAAACAAGAACTCCCAAAATAACCAGTCCTTATCAGTCCAAATTTCACTAAAGATTCTATAATATTTTCTTTTGCATCTGAACATATTGTTATAGATGTTTTATTACAGAAAAAGAAGTGAAGGATTTCAACAACCCATTGCATTCTTTAGTAAGGCATTAAGGGATGCATCATTGAAATATAACATAATGGAAAAACAAGCCTTTGCATTGATAAAAGCAATCAAATATTTCAGATTGTATATCCTACATTTCCATATAATTACTTATGTACCAAATTCAATGGTCAAGGATATTTTAACTCAGAATGGACCAGATGGTAAAAGAGGTAAATGGATTGCTATCATTCTTGAGTACAAATTAGAAATCAAACCCACTAAGCTTATCAAAGGACAAGGACTAGCCAAATTAATGGTTGAATCCAACTTTCATTCATTGGATATCAAATTTGTTGCTACATTAGATGATCAAGAGGAGCAGCTGACTCCACAAATTGATGAGGATTTTCTAACCTCACCTTGGTATGAAGACCTCATATTTGTTTTATTCAACTTAAATTCTCCTCTTGGTTTAATTAAAAAAAACTATATTTGTAATGTTAAAAGCAGTCAAATGCATTTTCAAGGATCAAAGAACTCCAATAGATATAATCTGGAGGAACTTCTGCCTCAATCTCACTAAAACCTTAGCTTTGCAGTCCTGGGATGTCGATGATTACCCTACTCTAGCTAAAGAGAAAGCCATATGGGAAAATTGGGGTATTCAGCTTCAACCCGGAAAGCAAGTGCACACCGCCCCTAGAACTGACAACTCCACGAACTCTTGGAATCCTCCTCCCAAGAACACCTTCAAACTCAACTTTGATGGTGCTTCAAAAGGAAATCCAGGTAAGGCAGGCTTCGGGGGCGTTATCAGGGATCACAAAGGCACACCCATCGTTGTTTACCTGGGAAGTCTTGGATGGGATACAAATAATTCGGCTGAGCTGGAAGGATTATGGCAGGGGCTTCTCCTCTCTCAACAGAATGGGCTTCATCCTTTAGAGATAGAGGGAGATTCCCAAATCCTCATTAATATGGCCACCCAGCTCCTTAATGGGGCTTACGTGCAAAAAATTTCTAGCAGTTGGCACCTTGAGGCTCGTTTGGAACAAATTGAGTGATGGCTTCACAACAACCGTGCTCTCCTCTTCAAGAACATCAGAAGGGATGGCAACAAAATTGCGGATCTTCTTGCCAACCTGGGAGTCGACAGTGAACACAATCTTATTACAGGGACTCTCAACATAATCCAGAATAATGAACAAAGACAAAAATGCCAAATATTGGTTCAGAGTGAGGCAGATCTCCCGGATGCGGGTGATGTCGATTGCGCTGGAGTTGATGGGACGGGGATCTAGCCAGACGGGAGGCCACCTGCCAACCCACAAGGAGTACGTCATTCGAACCTCAAATACGCTTATGTTGAAATTAATTGCATTTACTCTGGGCGCTCTTCACAACCAGGTTGCCACACCTCGATGCATCTTCACCTGCTGTGAAATGGATCATCCTCCGGTTCATATTAATGAAAATTCATTGTATATGGTCTACAGTTGCAAGGCCGACCAGTTCAAATCCATGGACCCTTCCTCTGTTTCAAACTCATCTCCTTCGCTGGTGAATTGGTGGTGTAGCCCAGATGCTGGGATTGCAAATGCACACATAGTCACTTGTAAGAGGAGCCGCATCAACTGCTGCCTGGAGCTAGGTGAAAACCTCCATTTCTCACTTATTGGTTCCTGTATGCTTGCCTCTGTCTTTCTGAACTCACATTCGACTCTGTCCTCAGTCATTTCCCCAGTTCCCTGGCTTTCTAGCCCCGTCTTCGCTGCAAGCATGCCTCGTCTCAGGCACAGAATGCATTGTAGGAGAGGCTCCACCAGGCGCCGAGTGCGGCGTTCTCCTTCCACCTCCAGCTCACCTTCTGAGTCTTCTTCCCCCTCAGACAACCTTCCTAGAATTCTCCGAGGTCGTCTTCTCCATTCTAGTCACAGGTTGGACTATCCCTTGTCTTCATCTCTCCCGGATCAATCCCACACTGCGCTTTTTTCTTTCGACTGCACCCTCAATCGACCGAGAGTCACTGCTGCTATCTCTGTCATGTTTCTTGAGGAGCCCCAAGACGAGAAGCACCAGAATCCTTCAGATGGGCAGGATATAAAAGGCAAAGATGGGCAGGATCAAGCACTTCAGGACTCTGTGGAGCAGCCCAGTGGAAGTAAGGATGTTGTGCAGGGTGTCACGGGGCAGGGCCAAGTGGAGCAGGTGGTCAAAAACCTATACAATGAACATGGTGATCCAGATGAATACTGGTGCAGGGTCGATCAAGTTTCTCCTGATGAGTAGTTTCGCTTCTCAGTTATGGTTTCTTTGCTTCGTTTCTGCCTTCTCCTACGGGAATGTTTTTGATTATCCTACTGTTTTAAATCATGTTTTTATTTTTGTTAGTTACAGTCTCTAGCACTCAAAGTATCTCGCTCCCCTGCGTGGGAATTTTCATAGTGATTTCTTCAGATTGGTTTCCCTCCTACAGGGCAGTCTTAAACTCTGTTTTTGTATGTCTAAAACGCCTCAAAAATGGGCAATGATAAGGCCTTGGCCCACTGTACACTATATCTTCTGTTAATAGATTAATTTTACATAAAAAAAAAATGTTAAAAGCAGTCAAGTTTTGCATCATATATAAAATTTTATAATAGAAAGATGTTGGTGCTACTTTACTAAAGTGTTTATTAAAAGATGATGCAGAAAGAACCATGCAGGAATTCCATGACGGTGATTTCGGTGGACATATATACTAGAAAACCACTGCGACCAAGATCCTTAGAGCTAGTTTCTATTGGCCTGCCCTTTTCCTTGGTATCCATAAGAAAGTAACCTCCTACTACAAATGCCAAATATTTGAGGGAAAAATAAAACTATTGCCTCTGCCATTAAAACCCATATCTGTTGAAAGTCCTTTCCAACAATGGGGAGTGGATTTCATTGGTGAAATACATCATCCATCCTTTTCCCAACAGAAGTGGATTCTCACAGCCACTGATTACTTTATTTAATGGATTGAAGCCACACCTTCCAGATTAACCACTGATGTTGTTATCATTAAATTTCTAGAAACCAATATCCTCTCTATATTTGGTTGTCCAAAAAAACTCATTACATGTAATGCTACAACCTTTAAATATAAGAAAATTACAGATTTCCACAGTAAATACCATATTCCAAAAAAATCCATAAAATAAAAATGAAAAGAGGGTATATCTAAAAAAATGAATAAAGAGAAAAAGTAGAAAAATAAATAAAACATTGAAAAGAATAAAAATAAAATCAGAATCCCACAAAAGAAAATAACACTGAAAGTGCTGCAAATTCAAATGCCATTTTTGATAGATAGTTTTCCTTATGTCAAATGAAATAATATTGTGTGTATTTGTTTAAAATTCCACAATAACTAGTTTTTTTTGCTTACACCATACAGCTTAATCATGGTTGAACAATTTTGAATTTTTATGAATTAGGTTAGAGAAGAAAGATTTTCCAAACAGTCTAATCCTTGTAAATCAATAGTTAGGTAGAAAATGAAATTGATTGAACTATTTAATCTGAATCAATAGGAGAAATAAGGGATAGGATAGAATATTTTTTTCATAAAAAAGGGGACATGGGTATGCTAGTCTAAATGCATGCTTAGAAGAAATAAAAAATGTTAGTTTACCAAAAACGAATGTGAAATTGAAAGGGTATGTAGAAGCATTTTGGCTTTGAAAAAGGATAAAAAATTCTATATCATAAGTTTTTATCTCATTATGCATTTGATACATAAAAGGGTAAGTGACAAAAAGTTGTTTTATCTTATGTATTTTAGATTCATTATGTGTCAAGCACATAAAGTGAAATATTTTATCCATTCATGTTTTATCCTATGTTTTCGACCCAAAGTCAAAGGTCACTCGCCGACAAAAAGTCTTATCACATCTGGTTGAAAAATCTGCAGTTTTTAGCCTTCATGATCTACCCACTCCCCATTCAACACTCCTCATTATATTTAGACCCCCCCTTTCCATCCTAGCTTTATCACGGGGCGGTGGGGGGGGGGGGGGGGGTTTGTTCCAAAATAAGTAGTTTCCTTGTCAGGAACGACTACCACGTGGCCTTCGCTCTGCTCTTCGCACCCGTCATGGCCTAAACCACTATCCGCCTACTACCCCTCTCCTGAAAACCACTTTCCCCTCATTCCAAATACCACAATCCATACTTGTTACCCCCACCATTACCATTGTGCCACGTCGTTAATCCATTTCCAAAAAAATTATTTCACGTGGTCTTTATCCGTTAACCATTTAATTAGATCTCAATGATCCAATTTAACGGACTCATGCCATTTACAATGGAAACAAAATTTTGTTATATAAACCCTGCAATTTTATCCTTTTAAACATGCCATTATACCTGCAAATCTAATTTTTTTACAGGTTTACAGTGTGTTAGTCTTTATCAGCTGATCTATTTGCAACCAAGCAACATCGAATTACCTTTTTTTCTTCAACTTGAAGCAATCAAAGTTCCTTCTTAAGTTAAATACTCCAAAACGCTTGGAATATAAATATATCCATGAGGATACAAATATTATATTATAAAATATGTGATATATATATATATATATATATATATATAGATGATAAAATGTTACAATGAGGCCCTGCTTATATACCTACCCAGGTGACCTTTCATGACTGAGCATGTCTCTTAGACATGCCCTTTCACTAACTTAATGACTACTTACATAATCATTATTTGACTATTTAATAATTATATTTGCTATATTAATTATGAATCATATTCATAACATTGCCCTTTCCTTCAAAAGCTTTGTCCTCAAAGCTTATAGTTGACACTTTTCTTCAGTTCAATCACACACCATTTTCTTCAATGAAGTGAGCAAAGTTCCTTCTCAAGTTAAAATGCTCCAAAACACTTGGAATACAAAGATATCCATGAGGACGCAAATATTATATTAGATAATAAGATGAATGAGATATGAGATATATAGATGATAAAAGGTTACAATGAGGCCTTGCTTATATACCTACACAGGTGACCATTCATGATTGGGCATGTCTCTTAGACATTCCCTTTCACTAACTTAATGACTACTTACATAATACTTATTTGACTATTTAATAATTATATTTGTTATATTCGTTATGAATTATATTCATAACACTACCCCTTCCTTCAAAATCTTTGTCCTCAAAGCTTATAGTTGACACTTTTCTTCAGTTCAATCACACACCGTTTTCTTCATTTGCTTTCGTCACAATTTAATATATCAACTTTTATTTATTTATTTGTTATGAATTGGCCCTTCCTTCAGAGCTTTGTCCTCAAATTTTTATGCATAATAATTTCTTCATCTTGTATTTGTTAAAATACTATAATTTTTAGGAAATCTTCCTTCTTTCCTTTTCGAATTGGATTTAATTTCCTTTTCATCAATTATTGATTTCATTTTGTCTGTTGAATTGAGTTTTTAGGGTTTTTAAGGTAACCCTTCGTAAATTTCTCTTCTTCTTTTTAATGAGGTTATTATTCCTTCAATTTTGCTTTTAATAATTTCATATATATATATATATATATATATATATATATATATATTCTTTTAACAATTGATTTTTTTTAACACTTTTTTTTGTTGAAAGGTTCCAACCCTAGTGAAATGTGGCTATTCACATATATTCACCTATAAAATATATGTCCACTTATGTGTATTTCTCCACGTAAAAGTAAACTTACCATTCACAAGAGATTTTGTATCCCTTTACTTCTTATTTTACCTTGCAAATACCATGGGAAATTACCACGGGCTTCCAAAATCACGAGCCTCTAAACCACTGAAAGAATAATCAAAATAACCTTACCTACTCTTCCTTATTTCTTTTTCCTTTTTAATTTTAATTTGTTTTGGTATGTACGTATATGTACTTATTTATATATATATCTTCTTTTCTTTTCTTTTCTTTTTTCTTTTGGAACTATTTTCTTTTAAATCTTTTTTTTTCCTTTTAATTTATTTCCCCCTTTATGTTAACTTTCCTTCTCTCTTTCATTTTTTTTATTAATATATATATATTTTATATATATTTCTCCATTTTTCTTCAATTTTTTATTATGGTCAAAGGCCTCTAACAAACTCAACAATGGAGAAACTCCAAAATTTATAGTGAATGCTTCAGTCATGACGCCAACAAGGTTGACGATTTTTATGGTCAAAGACCTAAATCAGATAGCATGGCTCTGTGCAGTGCTTAAGCGGCTGAAGGCTCAAATTGCTATGATACCAAATGAAGCAAAAAATGTTCCTTCTCAATTTAAATAATCCAGAACATGGATTATGAAGATATCCATGAGTATACAAATATTATATTATAAAATATGTGAGATAGATAGATAGATAGATGATAAAATGTTACAATGAGGCCCTGCTTATATACCTATGTAGGTGACCTTTCATGACTAGGCATGTCTCTTAGACACACCCTTTCACTAACTTAATGACTACTTACATAATCCTTAATTTACTATTTAACAATTATATTTGTTATATTCGTTATGAATTATATTCATAACAAAACCAACCACATTATTTTTGCGCAATCCCGATAACCCTGTTCATCCTAATTCCAGTCGAAATTCTTCAGAATTAATAAATTATGCCTCCTAAAAACAAGAAATAGGAGGAGCCTTTCAATACATTGGTCCACCCTCCCATAGACTTAGATCATGTTCCTTTAGCAGATAGGGATTATACAATTAATGAAACACAATGTGAATTTGAGTTATTTGAGACACATTGTTGCTTGAAAAAAAAAAATCATTGATAACTCATATGATATTGGACTCTGGGAGTCCAATCCTCCACATTATATCTTCCCTCAAACCTTATATGCCCTTGAATTCATCAGAAAGTGACAATATTGTTACATTCCTAATCAAAGATCCATCATTGCCACTACTGGTGAAATTATTTTCACCATCACTACCCAATCAATTGACCAAATGATGCAAGCTCCCTCTGTGGAAAATAACACTCCTTTCTCCCTAGAAGCCCTCGATGAACTGTACCAAAATCTCAATTTTTCTAAAAGAGCTAAAATCTTTGACATATTTCTACTTGAAAACACTCTATTTCCAAAGAAAAACCCTTCATACCCTTCCTCCATCTTCCCTGATAAAGCTAAACATATTATAAAAATAATTTCATACCTCCTTGGTTATCATTCTAACCAGTGGGTAGATGAACCCATTTTAGGCTTCCTTTCTATTTTTTCCACACACAACAGAACATCATTCATTTTCAATTTCAACCAATTCCTTGTAGACAACATCCATGATCAATTTCTTAAGTTTCAGATTGAATAATTGTTTAAATACTCTTATGTTTTAGTATATATGTTTGTTTATTATTAGGTAGATAGATTCAAATTTTCCATGAAAAAGCTCGGTGAAGAAGGAAACCAACAATCAGTAATCTTCTTGACATATTTGATAATGAAAGAATAGAACGAATACACTTACAAATAGTTCATTGAACAATTTTTTCATCTAGATATGAGTGTCCTAAGAATTACAACAAAAACCAGGATAAGTGAAGACATTAAGAGGATAATTCATTTGATAGATGAAGAAAAGACAGGATAATGGTACTTGTACCAGAATTACAATGAGATTAGAGTCTATGGATGTGAGCTTGCACCCTATAAGCTCCCAAAATTACTCCCCATGAGGATTTTTTCTCTTGAGTATACCAGAAAAATGATAAATGTAGATGAGATTCACTTTGTGTCATCCAAGAATAAGCCCAAATTCAGGATCAAGACACATATTTGATATTTTATTTACAATAGTTGATCGGTAGGGGAGGAGGCAAACAATATTTTGAAAGAGATGAACTTCAGCTTTAGTTTCACTTGGTCCTATGAACCTCTAGGAATTATTTCAAAATTGAGATTAGAACATAAGAATACTCCCTACATTCATACCCAGATGCCTGAGATAGAGATACACATGAAACATTCAATATGGGCTCAAATCACATTGAAAGAGGTTGTGATCCAGGTGGATATCGGTGGCCACCCACCTATTCCATTTGGACTCGTACCATCAATTCTTACAACTTTTCACATTCACCACAACTTACTATTTTTAGTAGGTTTTTGGGTCCTGCACTCCCGGAGCTGTTTTGGGGCCTTAAATATCTAGGTGGATATTAGTGGCCACCCACCTATTCCATTTGAACACCCACCATCAATTCTTTCAATTTTTAGGTTGCAACACAACTTACCATTTTTAGCAGTTTTTCAGGTCCTGAAGTTACGGAGCCATTTTGAGGCCCTTAACGACACTTTTTGGAAAACCCAGGAGCAACATGGGTCTTTCAAACGAGCTATTGAGCACGTCAAATGAAGATCAGATGCCAAAGTTACATCCCCAGGAAGTTGAAACACCAATTTACCCAAATGAGACCCACAGTTTTGGCACTTCATCTCCTAGGGTTAGGTTTTTTACCGTTTTAGGTTTTCCATTATTTCTCAATAATAAATAGGCCCTCGAGCCCCATTGTAACACAATTTAGAGGTTTTTAGCCACCACATATCTTCTCAGAGATATTCTACCAGCACCTTAGATATTTTTATTTCCATTATGTGTGTGAGCATATTTCAATTATTCTTTTATTAATAAAATGAAGTATCGTTTCCGCTGCATCTCGGTGTTTATTTCTATTTCTGTATTTTATTGCATTCTTGCATAAATACGGATTAGGTTGAAGAGCAGTTGGTATCAACACCAAGATCACATACTCCTGTCCCTCAGGAAAAATCAATGAAGAGGAAAAGAGAAGAAGAGTCACCTTTAGTGACTGATAGTACTAGTAAGTAATTTAAGATAATGTACAGGAAGAGGACAAAGCTGAATCCTAAGGTTGAAATTGATAAAAACTTAGAGAAAGAGGTTGCTATGGTCATTAAAGAAACACCTTCCTCCTCTCATGTAGTTGACCAATCCATTGCTTCTCCCACAAATTCTTCAGTATCTCATGATGAGCAACAAGCTATTCAGACAACTAAGGTTGTCCAAGGTGAGAAGGAAAAGACAAATTTGGATAGGTTCAAGGAGATAAAACTTCAGAATGAAATTATTAAGAACATCACCTATGCCCAATTATGAAAGCAAAATTCCAACTCTCATAGTAGGTTTATGTCAGTATTTGATTCAGGGAAGGGTAGGATGCATATGGCCCTGCTTGAGTCCCAAATTCCACAGCCAAATTCAACATATGACTACAAGAAGACAACATTTGAATTTGACGTTAAATATATTTATCCCATTGATAAAATGGAGATGCATACGTAGAGAGGTGTTAAGTCCCTATATTACTAGTATAGTCCCTTATTGTTGTTAGTGTAACCCCCTTATTTTTATTAGTGTACCCTTGTAACCCACATATTGTTATTATTGTGCCCTTAAATTATTATTGTTAGGTTGGATAGGATTACATTGTGGCCCCATGGACTCCTATATATAGAAAGGAGGTTTTGTAATTTGAATCATCCAAGAATTTTTCATTCATGTAATGTATTGGAGTTTTCCCTCTCGAAATGGCTTATTTCTAAGGCATTGATATCTCTTTTCTTCTCTTTTTGGAGATGGTTTCACAACATTTGGTATCAGAGCTTTGAGATTCTAGGGTTTTGCTGCTCCAAATAGGTCATCATGGAATTTTTTCTATAAATGTTTTTTATACAAAGGTTCAGAATCTAAAATTTTTATAGTGCGAAGCAAAAATTCTGAGGAACATTGTCGCAAAATTTCAGAGCTTAGTTCGTAACATTTTCAGAGATATGATCTGTGCAAGTTAGGTCATTTTGCAAGCTCCTGAATTTAACCTAAACATGTCATCATGGTATTTTCATAATAAATTTTTTCTACGAAGGTTCATAAGCTAAAATTTTTAGAGTGCGAAGCCACAATCCTGAGGAACACTATCGCAAAATTTTAGATATTGGTTCTCAATATTCTCGGAGAGATGATCTGTGGAAGTTAGGGATTTTTGAGGCTTCTGAATTTCATCTCAAAAAGGTGATCGTGGGAAAATATTCATAGCTCTCTCTCTGAGCATCGAATTGGAATGCTATAAAAATTGGCCACAAATACACGGACTTTATTTTTTGGTCTATCAATTTTAGAGCCAAAGGAGGAAATAGTGACACATGACAAGTCGTACAAGTTTTCTCTACTGAGCCAGTCCAAAATTGGGTCATTGTGGGAGATTGGACATAACTTTGCCTTGAAGAATCCAAATCAGGTCAGACCTATGGCATTTGAAATAAGCTTCAGAGGGCTACTACAGGGCTGAATTTCAAATATTTAGGATTTGCAATTATAAAGATAATTGAATTTCAATATCGAGCTCCTCAAAAGCAAGTAAAAGGTGTGTATTGTTTTTCCTAATTGCATAAATCTTGTTTGAAGAATCAAGTTGAATTGATTCCAAGGGCATATTGTAAGATAGATATCAGTATTGGATTCTAAAATGGCCCCTAAAAATAATTAAACACCCATTAATCCTTTAGAAAGCTCTATTATGACTCATGAAGACGAAGAATGGCAACATGACATATCAAAATTAGAAGAGCAAGTGCAACAAATTTCGCTCTTGCAAAGAGCAACAAAAAATGACATGGAGGTTTTGAAGAAAGGTGTGGAAACTAAGATGGATGGTTTGAAGAAAGGCGTGGAATCTAAGATGGATGGTTTGAAGAATGGCATGGAATCTAAGATAGATGGCATGAAAGTTGGCATGGAATATAAGATGGATGGCATGGAATCTAAGATGGATAACATGGAAGCTAAGATCGATGAGAAAACGGAAAACATGAAGAATGATCTAAAAGCATACATGGAATGTTTGACAAAGTTGATTCAAGAAATGTTTCCTAATGGTGAAAATATACTAGAGGAATCTCATGATGAGAACAAAACAAATGTTAATCATCATTTCATAAAATCTAATGTTGGTGAGAAGAACCACCATATTCCAAAAATGGATATGACGAAGTTTGATGGAAATGATCCTGTAACATGGATACTACAGATTGAGCAATATTTTGATCTCCATAATGTGAAAAACACACAAAATTTATGCATTGCAACTTTACATTTAGAACAAAATACATTTGCATTCTATTGATGGCTTTGCTCCCGTAAAAAGATTGTCACTTGGTCAATTTTTATGGAGGAAATGATAGAAAATTATGAGGATACAAAGAGCAACACCTTCTTTAGCCAATTGATAAATCTCAAACAAAAGAGTTTAATGGGGGAGCCCATTGAGGACTTCCAAAAATTGAATATAAGGGTAACTGATATTCCAGAGGAACACAGGATTGATTTCTTCATAGGAAATTTAAAGGATAACATCCAACATGAAGTTCATGTTTTGGAACCTGATTCATTGGAGAAGGCATTCAGGTTGGCAAGAAAAATTGAATGTAAAATTATGGCAACAAGAAATCCTACCACTCACTTCTATAAAGAGGGAAGTGTTGCTACTCCTAGATTTCCACAACCTATAAGGTTGACACCACAACAACTGGAAGAAAAAAGAGAAAAAGGGCTTTGCTACAATTGTGATAGAAAATACACTAAAGGTCATAAGTGTGCTGAGAAGAAATTATTTTACATACATTGTGAAGAGGAAGAAGAAAATGAACAAGAAGAGGATATACACCAAGAACCAACCCAAGAAGAGGAAGAAATGAGTCAGACGATATCATGTAATGCATTGGCAGGAATTACCACTCCTCAAACTCTCAAGATAGAAGGACATATCAGGAAGAAAAAGGTAATAGTGTTGATTGATTCAGGTAGTACCCAAAATTTTATTCATTGTAAGGTAGCCAAGGAATTGAATTGTTTCCTATAGCCAGCACCAAAATGTCAAGTGATGGTTGCAAATGGAGGAACTATAAATCGCTCTGGAAAATTCCATAATATCAAGCTAACCATGGGGGAATATGTATTGAATATTCCAATGCTTTCCATTCCCATGGGAGGTGCTGATGTTGAACTAGGAGTACAATGGTTACAATCTTTGGGGATGGTAGCTTTTAATTTTCAAGAAATTTTCTTGATTTTTTTTTTCAGAATGAAAGGAAGTTGAATTACGGGGTATTTCAGGGAAGAAAAGAAAGATAATAAGCTCTAATGTCATGAAAAAGCTTCTAAAGAAAGAACAACGAGGCATAATTGCACAATTATGCTCACTAGAAGTTCCAACATCAAAATCATCTATTTCTGCAGATCTCCTAAAAGTATTGGACAATCATTCCAAGGTTTTTGAAACTCCAAAAGGACTCCCACCTATTCATGATCATGATCATGCTATTCATTTGATTCCAGAAAGTGTTCCTCCAAACATCAGGCCTTATAGATATCCTTATGTCCAAAAGAGAAAAATTGAATGTATGATTGCAGAAATGTTAAAGGCAGGTATAATTCAACCTAGTCAAAGTTCTTTCTCTGCTCCTATAGTATTGATACACAAGAAGGATGGATCATGGCACATATGTCCAGATTATAGGGAGCTCAATAAGCTCACCATTAAAGATAAATTTCCCATTCCTGTGATTGATGAATTATTGGATGAATTACATGGTGCAATTTATTTTACCAAATTGGATCTTCATTTAGGGTATCATCAAATTAGAATGAAGACTGAAGATATTCTGAAAACAACATTTCAAACTCATGAGGGTCATTATGAATTTTTGTTCATGCCTTTTTGCCTTACCAATGCACCTTCTACATTTCAATGGTTGATGAATTCCATTTTCAAACCCTTCCTTAGAAAATTTGTGCTAGTGTTTTTTGATGATATACTAATCTACAACATGTCTTGGAAGGATCATGTTCAACATGTTGACAGGGTGCTCAAACTATTGCAGGAGAAACAATTATATGAAAAAACATCCAAATGTTTCTTTGGAGTAAAAGAGGTGGAACATCTGGGTCATATTGTATCTCATGAAGGTGTTAAGTTAGACCTTAGCAAAATTTAAGCAATTAAGGAATGGAAAGTCCCCACAACCATAAAGCAGTTGTGAGGATTTCTCGAGTTAACAGGGTATTGTCGAAAGTTTTTAAAGAATTATGGGAGAATAGCGGCACCCCTAACAACATTATTGAAGAAAGATGCATTTTCATGGACTCCTGAAGCAACTAAGGTCTTTGAACATCTTAAAGAGGGAATGTGCCTAGCACCATTCTTAGCTATGCCAGACTTCACAAAATTTTTTATTGTGGAATGTGATGCCTCAAGAAATGGAATTGGTGCTGTTTTAATTCAAGAAGGAAGACCCATTGCTTTTGAAAGTCGTCCAATCAAAGGAAAGTATTTATAGAAACCTATTTATGAGAATGAAATGTTAGAAATACTGCATACACTAAATAAATGGATAAATTACCTAATGGGAAGACACTTCAAGGTAAAAACTGATCATGATAGTATTAAACACTTTTTGGAACAAAGACTATCTTTAGAAGAGCAGCAAAAATGGGTCACAAAGATGTTGGGTTATGACTTTGAAATAATATGCAAAAAAGGGAAGCTAAATGTTGTTGCAGATCATGCACTCTCAAGAAAGAATGAAGAGGTGGAAGCATTGCTTTGTTCCATTTCTATTATCCAACCAGATTGGATAACCGAAGCAAGAGATGAATGGAAGAAGGATGAAGATGTGTTGACAGTCATTCAAAAGTTGCAGCAAGATCCTAGTACATCTGATACATTTAGTAGGAAAAATGATTCTTTATGGTACAAAGATCGCTTATATCTTTGTAATAATTGCCAACTAAAACAAAATATTCTTTTGGAATTGCACACTTCTCCTTTAGGAGGACACTTAGGATTTTTAAAAACTTACCACAGGGTGAAGAAAGAATTTTTTTGGGATGGCCTTAAATCTGATATTCAAAAGTTTGTGGTGGAATGTTTAGTTTGCTAGCAGAATAAAGTTGAGAAAATTAAGACCCCCGGTCTTCTACAACCTTTATCCATTCCAAATGAACATTGGGAGGAGATTTCAATGGATTTTATCATAGGTTTACCTAAGTCCAAAGGAAAGAGTTTCATCATGGTGGTAGTTGATAGACTTACCAAGTATGCACACTTTTGTGCATTATCTCATCCATTTAAAGCAATTACAATTGCTAATACATTTATGGACACAATTCAAAAGCTACATGGAAACCCAAGGGTTATTGTGAGCGACATAGATCCCATTTTTACTGGAAATTTTTGGACGGAGTTATTTTCTTGTTTAGGTACTCAATTAGCTCATAGCGCATCTTATCATCCTCACTCCGATGGTCAAACTAAGATAGTAAATAAATTTTTGGAAGGATATCTTCATTGTTTTGTATCTGATAAACAAACACAATGGTTCAAGTGGTTACCTCTAGCTAAATTGTGGTATAACACTTCCTTCCATACTACAGAAAAAATTACCATATTTGTGGCACTTTATGGATATCATCCACCATCCATCAGATCATCTTTAAGAGAAAATTCGAAGGTTCAAGTAGTGGTAGATCACATTGAGCATCAACAAGAAGTTTTCCAACTCTTAAAGGACAACCTGAATTTGGCACAAAATCGAATGAAACAATAGGAAGATCAACATTGTAGCAAGAGAAGTTTTGATGTAGGAGATTGTGTATTTTTATGGCTACAACCATACAAACAAATGTCCCTCAAGCAAGCTAAGAAGGATAATAAATTATCACCAAATTACTATGGTCCTTACAAGGTGTTGCAAAATATTGGTACTATGGCATACAAATTGGAGCTTCCTACTTCTTCACAAGTGCATCCAATTTTCCATGTTTCATGCTTAAAGAAGGTTATAGGTGAAAATCTTCCAGTTCAAACAATATTGCTAGAACTTAATGAGGAAGGAAAAATCATATTGGAATGTGAAGTGGTCACATAAAAAAGAACTCGACAGTTGTGGAATCGATCAATTTCAGAGTATCTCATCAACTGGAAGAACTTATCCACTAAAGATTCTACATGGGAGGATGAGAATTTTTTACAGAAGCACCTAGAGCTACTCAAGTGTTGAGGAGAAAACTTTTTTAAAGGAGAGGGGCATGTTAGGTACCTATATTACTAGTATAGTCCCTTATTTTTGTTAGTGTAACCCCCTTATTGTTTTTATTCTACCCTTGTAACCCCCATATTGTTATTATTGTGCCCTTAAATTATTATTGTTAGGTCGGCCAGGATTACGTTGTGACCCCACTAGGATTACATTGTGGCCCCATGGAATCCTATATATAGAAAGGAGGTTTTGTAGTTTGAATTATCCAATAATTTTTCATTCATGTAACGTATTGGAGGTTTCCCCCTAAAATTGTCTTATTTCTAAGTCATTGATATCTCTTTTCTTCTCTTTTTGGAGCTAGTTTCACAACAACAGGTAAAATTATTTCTTCAACTGTGACTAATACTACTATGAATCTTTCTGAATTGCAGGTTTACTTTACCAATATCCAGTCACAGTTGAAAATGGAGAAGATTACTTCTCTTGATAAAGATGCAAGAATTAATCGTTGGAAGAGTTAGTGGTCAAGATGGGATATGACACTTCAAACATGAAGGTTGTAGAGGAGATAATCAAGAAGAAGAATGTTGAGATAACAACATTGCTAAAATAGTTCAAGTTTTCATCCACTGAAGATCCTCTTACCAAATATACTGAGGAGAAAGAGACCTAGAAGACCGATATGGTGAAGCTCATCATGGAATAAAAATCATAAATTAGGAAAATTGGGACTGAGAAGGAGAATATGATGAAAGAAAAGGAACAAATGATAAAATTGTATATGGTTCCATTAGATGTTGTACCTCTTACAACCATTCCTACATCTACAACTTCTACTCCACAGAATAAACAGATAGAAGATGGTGCTGAACAATTGAATAATGTTGTAGAAAATCTCTTCATTCAGACAGAAGAAATTAAGAAACTACAGGACCATGTTAAAGTGTTACAGGACCAGAAGACAAGGTGTGAGGCTTCTCACTTAGCATAATCACAGAGAGCTCATAAACTAATTGAAATGTTGCAGAAGTCAGAAACCTTCACCCAATCTAAGGAAATCATCTGGACATACATCATTGACTCCATTATTTAAATATGACATTGCATCCATATTATCTTTGAGCCAAAAGAGTTAATAAAAAAAGCAACATATGCTATAATAGAGATCAAACAAGATTTTGGGGAAATGCCTACTACCGCAACAAATATTATCAAGTTCCTAAACTCTAAGAACATATATAAACTTGATGATTAGGGAGTCTATGAAAGGAAAGATAATATTCTGGAAGTGAAGAGGATTTTTACCAAGAAGAATCTATTTGTTTAGCTAGAAGATAAATGTCACGATCTGGAGATATCAGTTAACAGATTCTTTTCCAGAATTGAGCCTTTAATAGAGAAGGTTCTTCCTTCTTTATTTGTAATTAATGATAAGTTAATTTCTTATGAATATTATGTGAGAAAAATGAAAGAGATTTCCAAGGCCAGCTCCAAATTTTCAAGCATCAAAGGCCCCATGATAGACAAAGCATTTGTAGAAGCAATATGTAACAATTTCTTCATCTAGCATGAAGTAAATCATGTTCTTTTTTTAAAACACACTCTTTCTAGATACACGGAATTTTATGAGATTTACCACAAGGGAATTAAGTTGACCATTCCAGATGAAGGTCGATGGGATAAACTCTACGGGTTACAGGATTAAGCAGTAATTCATAGGAAGTCAACAGAGGCTAGCACATCAGACATCGCAGCCCAAAAATAGGTCTATTCAACAATAGTTTCATCCAAAGTAGTGCCAACATTCCAAATCATTGTACACCTTGCCTATTATTTTGTGACTGTTAGATTTTATTTTTTTCTATCATGCCAATAATATATTGTCGGTTGAGACAACAATTATGTGAATAATTTTTGTAATTAGTATAATACTTCACTATTTGAAGTATTAGTGGTTGATTGTTGAGTATAATTTTTATTAAGCATTGTAATTTTCTGCTTTCTAGAAGCATCAATAATACAAGGACATTCTTCAAAAGATTCATGTGGTGCATCTACTGGTGATGTTTTTCTTTTGTTAATGTGTTATTCATTGTTTTTCCTTTCTCTTTATTTCTAAATTGCTTAATTACATAAGAGAAATTGTGATGAATAGGATGTGTTATTAAGAGCACCCTATTTGGGTTGTTTCTAATTTGCATGCTTTCTGCTGAGGTCAAATTGAGGAATACTTAACTGCTCCTTAATTTCTACTGAATTATACATTTCTTCAATTTTCATAATTCATTTAAAATCCTTAAAGATCCAGTTAATGAAACCTAGCTTTCCCTGTGAGACTCCTTCAAAAATTGATGCAAATCCAATTAATTTTAAGACTCCATAGCCGAATGGAATCATATCAATTTAATCAACCAAAAAATCCAAATCAAACAAACAATTACGAACAGTAATAACTAGCCTAAAATTCAGTCAAAACATAACTAAATTTTATAAAGAGATCCGTCTCTGAAGCTAGTAGGTATGGATTCCAAATTCCAAAATGGTTTTGATGTGGTCCTCTATGTTTATTCTCACAATCTTGTAAATTACAGAACTATAACAATAACGATGGCTTTTCTCTCATAAAAAAATTGTCACTTAGTAATTTTTTACAGAGGAAATGATAGCACATTATGAGGATACAAATAGCAACACCTTCGTTAGCCAATTAATAAATATCAAACAAAAGGGTTCAATGGTGGATCACATTAAGGACATCCAAAAATTGAATATAAGGGTAAAGGATATTTCCCATGAGCACATTATTGATGTCTTCATAGGGAATTTAAAGGGTAACATCCAACATGAGGTTTGTCTTTGGGAACTTCATTCATTGCAGAAGGCATTTAGGCTAGAAAGAAAAATTGAAAGAAAAATTATCCCGACAAGGAAGCCTACCACTCACATCTATAAATATGGAATCTTGCAACCCCTAGACTTCCAAAACCTATAAGGTTGACACCAAAATAATTGGTAGAAAAAAGAGAAAAAGGTATTTTCTATAGTTGTGATAGAAAATAAACTAAAGTTCATAAGTGTGTTGAGAAGATTTTTTTTTATATAGATTGTGAAGAGGAGGAAGAAAAGGAACAAGAAACTTCAAAACAAGAGGACATACAGGAGGAACTAACCCTAGCAGAAGAATAAATGAATCTAACCATATCATGTAATGCAATGGAAGGAATTATCACTTCTCAAAATCTCAATATAGAAGGAAATATCAAGATGAAAAATGTAATACTCCTGATTGATTCAGGTAATACCCATAATTTTATTTATTATAAGGTATCCAAGGAATTCAATAGCTTCATATACTATTGTGTAACCAGCTCCAAAAATAGAAGAAAAGAGATATCAATTCCTTAGAAATAAGCCACTTCGAGGGGGAAACCTCCAATACATTACATAAATGAACAATTCTTGGATGATACAATTTACAAATCCTCCTTTCTATATACAGGAGTCCATGGGGCCATAATGTAATCCTAGTGGGGCCACAATGTAATCCTAGCCGACCTAACAATAATAATTTAAGGGTACAATAATGACAATATGGGGGTTACAAGGGTACAATAATAACAATAAGGGGGTTACACTAACAAAAATAAGGGACTATACTAGTAATATAGGGACCTAACATGCCCCTCTCCTTCAAAAAAGTGTTGTCCTCAACACTTGAGAAGCTCTGGGTGCTTCTATATAAAATTATCATCCTCCCATGTAGAATCTTCAGTGGGTAAGTTCTTCCACTTGATGAGATACTCTGAAATTGATCGATTCCGTAGCTGTCGAGTTCGTGTTTCCGTGACTACTTCAGGTTCCAATATGATTTTTCCTTCCTCATAAAGTTCTGGCAATATTGTTTAAACTGGAACATTTTCACATATAACCTTCTTTAAGCATGAAACATGGAAAAATGGATGCACTCGCAAAGAAGTAGGAAGCTCCAATTTGTATGCCATAGTACCAATCTTTTGCAACACCTTGTAAGGACCATAGTACTTTGGCGGTAATTTATTATCCTTCTTAGCTTGCTTGAGGAACATTTGTTTGTATGGTTGTAGCCATAAAAATACCCAATATCCTCCATTAAAACTTCTCTCATTGCAATGTTGATCTGCCTGTTGTTTCATTCGGTTTTGTGCGAGATTCAGGTTATCTTTTAAGAGTTGGAGAACTTCTTGCTGATGCTCGATGTGATCTTCCACTGCTTGAACCTTTGAATTTTCCCTTAAATATGATGTGATGGATGGTGGATGATATCCATAAAGTGCCATAAATGGGGTCACTTTTGCTACAGTATGGAAGGAAGTGTTATACCACCATTCAGCGAGAGGTAACCACTTGACCCATTGTGTTTTTTTATTAGATACAAAAAAACAAAGATATCCTTCCAAAAATTTATTTACTATCTCAGTTTGATCATCAGATTGAGGATGATAAGATGAGCTATGAGCTAATTGAGTACCCAAACAAGAAAATAACTCCGTCCAAAAATTTCCAGTAAAAATGGGATCTCTGTCACTCACAATAACCCTTGGGCTTCCATGTAGCTTTTGAATTGTGTCCATAAATGTAGTAGCAACTATACTTTCTTTAAATGGATGAGATAATGCACAAAATTGTGCATATTTGGTAAGTCTATCAACTACCACCATGATGACACTCTTTCCTTCGGACTTAGGTAAACCTGTGATAAAATCAACTGAAATTTCCTCCCAACGTTGACTTGGAATGGATAAAGGTTGTAGAAGTCTCGGGGTCTTAATTGTCTCAACTTTATTCTGTTGGCGAACCAAACATTCTGCCATAAAATTTTTAATATCAGATTTAAGGCCATCCCAAAAAAATTCTTTCTTCACCCTATGGTAAGTTTTTAAAATCCCGAGTGTCTTCCTAAAGGAGAAGTGTGCAGTTCCAAAATAATCTTTTGTTTTACTTGGGAATTCCTACAAATATATAAGCAATCTTTGTACCATAAGGAATCATTTTTCCAACTGAATGTATCAGATGTACTAGGATCTTGCTGCAACTTTCGAATGAGTGTCCATACATCTTTGTCCTTTTTCCATTCATCTCTTGCTTTGGTTATCCAATCTGGTTGGATAATAGAAATGGCACAAAGCAATGCTTCCACCTCTTCATTATTTCTTGAGAGTGCATCTGCAACAACATTAAGCTTTCCTTTTTCGTAGATTATTTCAAAGTCATAACCCAACATCTTTGTGACCCATTTATGTTTCTCTTCTAAAGATAGTCTTTGTTCCAAAAATTGTTTAAGGCTATCATGATCAGTTTTTACCTTGAAGTGTCTTCCCATTAGGTAATTTCTCCATTTCTTTAGTGCATGTAGTATTGCTAACATTTCTTTCTCATAAATAGGTTTCTGTAAATACTTTCCTTTGATTGGACAACTTTCAAAAGAAATGGGTCTTCCTTCCTGCATTAAAATGGCACCAATTGCATTTCCTGAGGCATCACATTCCACAATAGAGGTTTTTGTGAAGTCTGGCGTAGCTAAGATTGGTGCTGTACACATTACCTCTTTAAGATGTTCAAAGGCCTTAGTTGCTTCAGGAGTCCATGAAAATGCATCTTTATTCAATAATGTTGTTAGAAGTGCTGCTATTCTCCAATAATTCTTAACAAACTTGGGATAATACCCTGTTAACCCGAGAAATCCTCACAACTGCTTTATGGTTGTGGGGACTTTCCATTCCTTAATGGCTTTAATTTTTTTAGGGTCTACCTTAACACCCTCGTGAGATACAATATGACCCAGATATTCCACCTCTTGTACTCTAAAGAAACATTTGGATGTTTGTGCATATAATTGCTTCTCCTGCAATAGTTTGAGCACCTTGTCAACATGTTCAACATGATCCTTCCAAGACCTATTGTAGATTAGTATATCATCAAAAAATACTAGCACAATTTTTCTAAGGAAGGGTTTGAAAATGGAATTCATCAACACTTGAAATGTAGAAGGTGCATTGGTAAGGCCAAAAGGAATGACCAAAAATTTGTAATGACCCTCATGAGTTTGAAATGTTGTTTTTGGAATATCTTCAGTCATCATTCTAATTTGATGATATTCTGAACGAAGATCCAACTTGGTAAAATAAATTGCTCCATGTAATTCATAAAATAATTCATCAATCAAAGGAATGGGAAATTTATATTTAATGGTGAGCTTATTGAGCTCCCTATAATTCAGACACATTCGCCATGATCCATCCTTCTTGTGTATAAATACTACAGGAGCAGAGAAAGAACTTTGACTAGGTTGAATTATACTCGCCTCTAACATTTCTGCAATCATACGTTCAATTTTGCTCTTTTCGACATAAGGATATCTATAAGGCCTGATGTTTGGAGGAACACTTCCTGGAATCAAATGAATAGCATGATCATGATCAAAAATAGGTGGGAGTCCTTTGGGAGATTCAAACACCTTGGAATGATTGTCCAAGACTTGTTGGAGATCTGCAGAAATAGATGATTTTGATGTTGGAACTTCTAGTGAGCATAATTGTACAATTACACCTCATTGTTATTTCTTTAGAAGCTTTTTCATGACATTAGAGCTTATTATCTTTCCCAGCTTCCCCACAATACTCCATAATTCGACTTCGTTTCCTTCTGAAAAAAATTTCAAGAAAAGTTCTTGAAAATTAAAAGCTACCATCCCCAAATATTGTAACCATTGTGCTCCTAATACAACATCAACACCTCCCATAGGAATGGAAAGCATTGGACTAGTCAATACATATTCCCCCATGGTTAGCTTGATATTATGGCATTTTCCAGAGCAATTTATAGTTCCTCCATTTTCAATGATCACTTGACATTCTGGTGTTGGGTATAGGAAACAATTTAATCCTTGGGCTACCTTACAATGAATAAAATTATGGGTGTTACCTAAATCAATCAACACTATTACCTTTTTCTTCTTGATATGTCCTTCTATCTTGAGAGTTTGAGGAGTGGTAATTCCTGCTAGGGAATTACACGATATGGTCGAATTCATTTCTTCCCCTTCTATGGCTAGTTCCTGGTGTATATCCTCTTCTTGTTCATTTTCTCCTTCCTCTTCACAATCTATGTAAAATAATTTATTCTTAGCACACTTATGACCTTTAGTGTATTTTCTATCACGACTGTCGCAAAGCCCTTTTACTCTTTTTTCTTCCAATTTTTGTGGTGTCAACCTTGTAGGTTGTGGAAATCTAGGCGTAGCAACACTTCCTCCTTTATAGAAGTGAGTGGTAGGCTTCATTGTTGCCATAATTTTACATTCAAATTTTCTTGCCAACCTGAATGCCTTCTCCAATGAATCAGGTTCCAAAATGTGAAATTCATGTTGGATGTTATCCTTTAAAGTGCCTATGAAGAGATCAATCTTATGTTCCTCTGGAATATCAGTCACCCTTATATTCAATTTTTGGAAGTCCTCAATGTGTTCCCCAACTAAGTCCTTTTGTTTGAGATTTATCAATTGGCTAAACAAGGTGTTGCTCTTTGTATCCTCATAATGTGCTATCATTTCCTTCATAAAAATTGACCAAGTGACAATTTTTTTACGAGAGCAAAACCATCAATACCATACAAATATATTTTGTTCTAAATGTAAAGTTGCAATGCATACCTTTTGTGTGTTTTCCACGTTATGGAGATCAAAATATTGCTCCATCTGTAGCATCCATGTTATAGGATCCTTTCCATCAAACTTCCTCATCTCAATTTTCAAAATATGGTGGTTCTTCCCGCCAACATTAGAGTTTATGAAATCATGATTAACATTTATTTTGTTCTCATCATGAGTTTCTTCTACTATCTTTTCACCGTTATGAAAAATTTATTGTATCAACTTTGTCAAACCTTCCATGTCTTCTTTTGGATCATTATTCATGTTTTCCATGTTGTATTTCATGTCATCCATCTTAGCTTCCATGCCAGCTTCCATGCCATCCATCTTAGCTTCCACGCCTTTCCTCAAAACACCCATTTCATTTTTTGTTGCTCTTTGCGAGAGCGAAATTTGGTGAACTTGCTCTTGTAATTTTGATAGATCATGTTGCAATTATTCATATTCATGAGTCATAGTAGAGCCTTCTAAAGGCTTAATGGGTGTTGAATTATTTTTATGGGGCATATTTTAGAACCGAATACTGATATCTATTCTACAATATGCCCTTGGAATCAATTCAAATTGATTCTTCAAACAAGACTTATGCAATTTGGAAAAAAATACACACCTTTTTATTGCTTTTGAGGAGCTTGATATTGAAATTGGATGTATCCCTCTAAATTCTCTTTCGAATGCCATAGGTTTGACCTAATTTGGATTCTCCAAGACAAAGTTGTGTCCAATCTCCCACAATGACCTAATTATGGACTGGTTTAGTAGAGCGAACTTGTATGATTTTCCACGTGTCGCTATTTAATCCTTCAACCCTGAAATTTATAGCCAAAAAACCATATTCCATGTACTTGTGACCAATTTTTACGGCACTCCAATCCGATGCTCAGAGAGAGAGTTATGAATCTTTTCCCACGATAACCTCTTTGAGATGAAATTTGGGAGCCCGAAAAAGAACTACATTCCAAAGATCATATCTCCGAAAATATTGTGAACCAAGCTCTGAAATTTTTTGACGAGTTTCCTCAGGATTTTAGCTTCGCACCCTAAAAATTTTAGATTATGAGCGTTCGTATAAAAAACGTTATAGCGAAAATTCCACGATGACCTGTTTAGAGCAGTGAAACCCTAGAATCCAAAGCTCTGATACCAAATGTTGTGTAACCAGCTCCAAAAATAGAAGAAAAGAGATATAAATGCCTTATAAATAAGCCACTTCGAGGGGGAAACCTCCAATACATTACATAAATGAACAATTCTTGGATGATACAATTTACAAAACCTACTTTCTATATATAGGAGTCCATGGGGCCATAATGTAATCCTAGTGGGGCAACAATGTAATCCTAGCCGACCTAACAATAATAATTTAAGGGCACAATAATAACAATACGGGGGTTACAAGGGTACAATAATAATTATAAGGGGGTTACACTAACAACAATAAGGGACTATACTAGTAATATAGGGACCTAACATATACCTAGCACCATAGTGTCAAGTGATGGTTGCAAATGGAGTAATTATAAAGTTCTCTAGAAAGTACCATAATATCAAGCTAACCAGGGGGGGAATATGTATTGAATAGTCCAATGCTCTCCATTCCAATGGGTGGTGCTGACGTTGTACTAGGAGTATAATGGTTACAATCTTTGGGGATGGTAGCTTTTAATTTCTAATAATAATAAAGATTGAAATTAAAAAAAACGAACAATATAACTTAGTGTATAAAAATGTGTTTTCTATACAGAATTAAATTGAAATGTTTCAAGTCAATGTTGCTTCAGGGGGGTCCAAGAGGGAGAGTGCTAAAGACTACTAACGTTACCCACCCTTCCTAGTTGAGTTTAGTTCCAAGTAGTAGGCATATATGGGATTGGCCCCGTCAGCTGACCAATGAGTAGGATCTCCACTTGTGGTAGGACCTTACTTACCAATCAAACTTGTTTACCTAGGTTTACTCATATTTGGTTGGAGCCATTGGAGTCATTCTTCTTCGCCTTGGGATTGAAGTGGGTGGGTAAATTGAATTCTTTTGAAGAAAAAAATAATATAATTTAGTATATCAAAATGTTATAAAATAAAATATATTATTTTCAAATGAATTATGGTTTCGATAAGTTTTGATATATATATATATATATATATATATATATATATATATATATATATAATTTTCAAAATTAATTGAAAAGTCTTTTCTATCAAAATAAAAAACAATATAAATAAGTTTAAAAATATTATAAAATAAAATATTTATACCATGATATTCACCTATAATATTGTAACAAACCCTAAATTATTATTCAATTATATTTTTTATGTTTTTATATAATTTTTTTATTTAACAAAGAAATTTAAAACCACCTAAAATAATTATCAACCAGTGAAAAAAATCAATTTAACAATTTACTTGGATTTGGTGAACCGCAACTTGGCTGCAACCAAAGAAATCATGAGTGGTGCTCTATAGCACCCTAGAATCATTTTTATTTAAAAAAAATCAAAATTTTGTGTCCAGAAATTACGTTCATTGCCCATAGCACTTGAAGAGAATGAGAGTGATATCTATTTATTGTTGGAATTTCTGAATGATTCCAAACAACACAGGAAATAAAATTCCTCAACTTCAACACAAAGATTCAATTAAAAAAATATTTCTTGTCAGAGATGCTTCAAAGCTCCATTTCATTAAGCTTAAAAAAAATTACAATCTTCAGAACTATATTGTTCTAGATTAAAAGATACTTCAGTTTCTATTGACTGCCACAAAAACACAGTGCAAAAAAAATGCAACCTCTGTCTCACTTCTTTTTATCTTTTGGGTTCATGCACAGTTTACAAAATGCACATACAGTGCTCTTTGCATTCGAGCTTTTTCAAAAATCTATTGCACAGTCAACATTACTCTTTGTTGCTGTATATATATTCATGTTCTATTTCTGTGTTTTTAATACACACAGCTGATCAACACAACAACACAACCTTCGGGTATTTTCCTTTTTTTATATGTCATAACAAAAAATAATATTAAAAAAATTAACTTTATATATATTATAAACTTTATAAGTTTATATATATATATATATATATATATATATATATATATTACAACTCATATATATGTCATAAACTCAAAAAGACTTGGTAATAAAACATGTTGAGGCAAAAAAATAAAACCAAGCTTCTAAAACCTTTATCTATTGCTGCACATAACTAAAATAAATAAAAAATTAATCTAAATTTTATAACTTTAATACAACCTTTCCATAGAAATGAAAATCCTTTATCCAAAATGATTTATGGATTTATAGCATCCATATTTTCCCTTGTTGACTAGACAATCAAACTATGTGATCGCTCCCTCATTTGCTGCAGGTGGAGGCCACACAAACTTCAAGAGAAATTTAAGGAGATTGTATGAACTCTTATCTAGTCTGAATTGGGGTTGGGTGACTGGAATCCAAGGCTATGCGATAGCCTCGCAATTGGCTACTGGTGGAGCCCACGACTTCGTGACATGGCAGTGTTCAAAACTTCAAACGAGCACGGTAAAATTCAACAGTGGTTGGTGGTTATTAATGGTGTGGATGGCAGTGTTTAAATGCTGGGTTATGTGGTTTGAAACCAAAATCATTCTCTGTGGCAAAGGGCTACGACCTTCATCAAAATCTTGAAATTGTAGAAATTTAAATGCACATTGGAGTGCAAGTAAAAACAACAAAAAAGAAACTTTGATCCTGTCCTTCACTGATATCAATCAAACATGAATTCGGTCCTCCTAAAAAGTTGTGGTTGAGTTTAATACTTCAACACTCCCCCTTAAACACAACTGTTGCATTCTCTTGCATACCCAAACACTGTAATATTCCAAATTTTGTGGAATATTAATTTTTGCCATTTTCACATAGGAGATAAATAAAATGTGTAGGAGACCCATTCATTTAATTAATAAAGAATAAAAGTCCTCTTAGCATGAAGGGGAATCACTTATAGAGCTGGATTTGACACATCCATGTGTGAAAAGGGTCTTTTTCAAGAAGGCTAGGTCAAGTTTGACCAAGTAAAACTGTGCAGTAGCATGAAGTGGAGAGAACATTGTGGGCCAACACAGTGGGATAAGAAGGGATATTCTAGAGGAAGGAAACCCTAATGAGTGGAGTCCATTGATAGGGAGTTCAAATTCTTTAAAAGGAGGGCAAGGTAGCCATTGCAAATCATCTTGAGTATTATTCATCTTTGATTCGGTGGAATTGCAGCAACATCTTGCTGGTTAGCAAGAATTTCCGAGGGAATTCCTGTTTAGGATTTTCTCTCCTTCTTGAGTAGCTCTTTGAGGATTGAACTCTATTCCCCATATTCAGACATTGAGCTCAAGCATTATCCTTCGTCAAAAACGTAGTTTCAGCTGGAGATCGTGCAGTGTTGCTGGGTGTTGCCCGGGAGGTTTTTTGCAACACCATCCTTAGCTTGTTTTTCAAAGGAGGGAGCTTCTATCCCTTTGGGAGATTAGAAAAGGAGGTTCATGAGATTACTCCACCATAATTGGCACCAAGCCAACCACTTTCCATCACATGCAATGCACCCCTCTCTTAGACAATGTTATGCTTAGAGAGCATTTGTTGTGAGGGATTAGTAGATAGTTGGAGGGTGAAATCTTAGGTGAAGGGATCAGCCTTTCACTTCATATTTCCATTGGAGGAGGGTTCTTCACTTTTTGTATCAATTTCATCCTTCTCCATCCATTTCCAGTTCTTGAGTTACTGCTGCCCAGCAACTCCAGCATTTCTGCAAAAGTGCCATTTTTCTTGTATTTCAGCCAATCCTTTTAGAGGATTGATGTATTGTATTTTCAGGGGTTGAGATCATGCTCCCCCTTCTTATTTGAGCTTCATATTGCCATATCCATGTATTTATTACATTTATGTAGCTGTGCCTTTTATAGATAGCGCAGTCATAGCCTGCAGTTCCTTAACTATAGAAATGTGCTTCATATTCATCATGTATATAATGAGGGGCTTGTATTGTATTGATTGAATGACTGATTCCTCAAGTCATTGCATTCCTTTTACTACTATAATCATATGTATTGGCTATTTACATATTTTTCATAAGAAAGCTCAGATAAATAACATAGAGAATCCATTGTATGCTCATACCTTGTTGGAGCGCCATTCTTTGGGCAATTCCTGTAGGAGGAATGTTACAAGATCTATAGATAGAGTCTCTAGAGGGCCAGGTAGCCTCTGTATCTCATCCTTTCTATAAGGTTACATATCCAGTGAATGCCCCTATAGTCAATCTCTGGAATAGATTGTGATATTTCAGAAAAGGGAATATTACAGTGGTATCAAAGCACCTTTCTTGGCTCAGCCTGTGGCCTTCAAGCCCAAGAAAGAAGAAAGAAGAATATGTTGTAGAATATAAGCTTGATGTCATCTATTTTTAGAACAAAGGATAGCCTCCCCAAGGAGGAGCAGTAGAGAGAAGAAGAGGAAGGTCCATGCACTTCCTATTCTCAAAAATAAAGCAAGCATGAGAGATGCTTGGATCATCAGGTTCTAAATCAATACTTGGATGAGTATAAATCCCATTCTGCAGCATTCATGGGAGCTACAACTTCCCCCTAGTTTATTCAGCAGAAGGAGGAGAGAAGGCCTTATAGTAAAAGAGGAATCAGAGGCAATAGGTTCCTATTGTCTACATTTGATGGGGACACTTCAGCTAGATCTTGGGTGAAAAAGCTAGAAGCCTTTTTCTTGCTACATCTAGTGGCAGAGAAAGAAGCAGTGGAGATTGCAGTGCTGCACATGGAGGATGAAGCCTCTATTTTGTGGTTCAAACCCTTGGTCGATTCAAGGGTGAGCTCTTTTGCAGACTTTGCTCAAAGGTTGATCCAAACCTTTGATGGAGAGAGGACAAAGGAAGAGCAGCCTTTTTCATCTATGGGGGAGGCAGCCATGGCATTAGAGGAGACAACTGCTAGAAGTCCCCAGGATCCACCAAGGTATGAGTGAAGTTCCACTTTTCATTTCAGCAAATAATTTGAAGGAATGTGGGAATTCACATGTAAAGGTCCAAGGATCTACCAATTTGGCTATTTTAGAGCACCATCATTGCGTTGCGCTATGCAAAGGGTTCAAGGAGGATATAAGCCGTCATTGTTACACCATTTTTTGTTCATCTAACCTATTATCATTAGATGGACCCAAGTACACCATGTAAGACCAATTTTACCCTAAGTAAAATTGCCTTCACTATGTTAAATAACTTAATAAACCACATTTATTAGGTTGTTTATGGTCTAAACAGGAAACCCCAAAAGGAAATATTAAACAAACCTATATTTGTTTGATTTTCCTTATGGAATAATTAATTAAACCATAATTTAATTATTATTCCCAGTCATGTTTAACCCAAAAACAAAGAAATTAATTAGATAAACCTTCATTTATCTTATTATTTTCTAGGAATAATTATTTAAATCTTATTTAGATAATATTCCTTGTTAAATATGACCAAATCACCCACAAATAATTAAATAAATCATTATTTATTTAATTATCCTTCAACCACTTCCTTAAAAGATAAATAAATCATTTATTTATTTATTATTAACAAATAAAGGGATTTGACCCAAGTCAAATACTTTTTCCCTCCAACAAATATAATAAAATATTCCATAAAAGGTGGATCTAGATTTGGTTAACATTATTTTAATCATGCACCAAGATCTAGAATGGCCCAATATTTTGTTATAAATAGGAGGGTTTTTCCTACCATTCTTCACCTTTTGTTGCCTATTAGATCACTCTGGATCTATACACTTGGTCACCTTTTTCTACATTATTTGCTGTGTGAGCTCCCTTTGAGTTCTATCTTTGTCTGGGTTTTCTACAACAACAAGAGAGAGATATTCTAGATCTGAAGTGCTGAGGACTTCCAAGAACCCATCCCTTTGAGGAGAATTGGAAACATCTTGTTGTTTTCCTCCCAGGTGCCCTTAATACAAAAATTCTTTCAAAAATTGTTCTTATCTTGTCTATTGGATATATGGAGCAAACCCTTCTTTTTTCTGCTTAATGTCTTTCTATGTATAGATCTGGTTTTTTGCAGCTCTTGTCTTGATCAACTAACTGCAGATCTGAAGATATTGGCAGCCACTTTTGTTGTTAGGGCTATTAGTTATGCGTAGCTAAAGTGGTATTTTTTCGTACACGTCGACAAAGGATTCATACTAGCAGTCATCCTCATACATTTTGGTTGAGTTGAATTCAGCCCTTGAGGTTGGAGTGTGAAATATTGGAGGGTAAAACAAACCATGGCACCTTCATGATAAACAAGGAAACAAACTTTGAACTGGAGGCTGAAACAACTGCTACACCTTTGGAAGGATTAACAACGCTGTCAAACTATGATGGAGAGGAGATGCTACCTTCATCATATTTGGATCCTCATGGATTCAATACAGTCATGAGTGAAATATCTTCTCTAGGAGGTCTCCAAGGAGTTTCATTTCAACCTTCCATGAAATGAAAAGGGGAAGATATGGCTTGGGAAAATGGTAGCCCTCATTGGAGGAGTACCAAAGGAGGAAGAAGGAGAAGACATCCACAAGGAGATGAGTGGGTGTGGATGAGAAGCAAGGGGCTGATTTTCCACTTGCAAATATATGATACTGGGCAGCAAGAATCTTGGTTGCATTGGGTCCTCTTGAAGGAGTTTGGCCATCACTTGATGTACCCTTTTTCCAGGAGGATGGGAGAAGAGGAGAAGTGGCAGGATGTTTACATCTTTGAGCAGCAGAGAGTAGGGATACATGGAGCTAATATGGCATATATATCAGTCATGAGACCTTCATCACATGAGTTACATGATGTGAGCATGAGGAGGTAGCAAGCACTTGGGTTTCTTGGACTACCTTGGAGAGAGCACAAGAAGATTTTCTCTCATATGATGAATGGCGATGCAGGAGTAGAGGAGAGCACTCTCATAGTGAAAAGGGATTACTCCTTAGCTTGGATTGATTGGGAGACATTTCTATCTTTGGAAAATCCTCACATTTGCAGCAGCATCACCCGAGGTGTTCTTGACGAGGAGCATGTCAAAGAACAAAGATTGGCATGGGCAAGAGCATTTTTGCATGAGCTCACAACCGTGTCACTTGGGAGCAGGGTCATATACATGGATCCATATATCATCTTAATTCCATGCTATGGTAAGAACCTTGTATTTACATACTCTGATTTACATACTCTTACCATTATGTTGCAGTGCATGGCTCCTCAGAGGGGCAGATTTTTCATGTTGCTCCACAAGCAAAGTTGGGCCAAACCATATGATGGAAACAAAAATATTTTACATGGCCTTGGGAAAATGCTTTTCCATTCTATTCATGTTCAGCTAATTCATATGATTAGCATTATATTTCAAAACATTTTTCCTTGCACATTTCTTGAGCAGCAGTTTGCAAATCTGCATTATGCACTCTTGGGAGACTATTGGTACTTTCCGGTGGCACCATATGAAACCACCAGTAATTCCTCTATTTTCATGATGATAATGTTACTATTTTCTGATATTATCCATATTATTATTGGGAGCATGATTGATAGATTGACACATGAGCTGAATGTGTCTTTGAGGGGAGATGATTCCCACAGTTTATGCATGGCATGTTCTAATGGGAACATGAGGAGAGACATGGCCACCACAACCACTTATTTTCTTTCTTTGGAGGTGGACCATGAGTCCGATGATGATATCCATCCATTGTATGTATACGGGCATGTATTTTATTTTTTATTGCTGATTCACTCATCTATTTACTATTTAGTAGTAGAGGTGATATTTTCTGTACAATTCTTGCCATGTTATTTTCTGCAGCTGTAGTGGATGAGGTTGCGTTGTAACCCTATGAGACATTGTTTGTACCTTTATACACATGGTATAACCTAAAAAAAAACATTTCATTAGGGAATTATATGATGATCATGACCTACTCATCATGGATGGAATGTCTTGGGCCAGCCAGATTCTTATTGATGGAGGAGAAATCCTTGGAGGATTGCTCTTCATTTTTCCCCTAGAGGGAAATACTTTTGCAGCCCATGATTAGCACACACTCTACACTTATCATAAGTGGAGAGGAGGACAACATGGGGCAAGCTATGAGGCTTTCCATATTTAGATTTGCAGCCCACCTTCATTTCCGGAGCTCAAGGTGGAGGGAGATTTCTGTGAGTTGCCATGTTGGGAGGCAACTTATGTTGTATGGATGATTGCTTGGGGATGGGAGATTAATATGGGGATGACGAATCCCATTTTATATCAGATCTCATGCCTCAAGGAGGCCCTTAGATAGCCCATTTTTTCCTTCATGGATATTTTTTTCTACATGACAACTATTTGGGAATGTTCATCAAAAGCTAGATTGCATATGTTGGAGGGACAACTTGGACTCTTGATTGATGATATGGCATCCTTTTCTTGGAGAATTTTATCATGCATGGATACTATAGGGAAATTAAGGGGAAATAAATTAGTCTATCCTTGTACATTCTTGAGGACAAGCAATCTTTCAGAGGGGAGGACTGTAATATTCCAAATTTTGTGGAATATTAATTTTTTCCATTTTCACATAGGAGATAAATAAAATGGGTAGGAGACCCATTAATTTAACGAATAAAGAATACAAATAATCTTATCATGAAGGGGAATCACTTATAGAGCTTGATTTCACACCTCCATGTGTGAAAAGGGGTTTTTGCAAGAAGGCTAGGTCAAGTTTGGCCAAGTCAAACTGCGCAGTAGAATGAGGTGGAGAGCACATTGTGGGCCAGCACAATGGGATAAGAAGGAAAGCTTCTAGAGGAAATAAAACCTAATGAGTGGGGTCCATTGATAGAGAGCACACATTTTTTAAAAGGAGGGCAAGGTAGCCAATGAAAATCATCTTGAGTATTATTCATCTTTGGTCCCGTGGACTTGCAGCAACATCTTGCTAGTTAGCAAGAATTGTCAAGGGAATTTCTATTTAGGATTTCCTCTCCTTCTTGATTAGATCTTGGAGGATTGCACTCTATTCCCCATATTCAGACATTGAGTTCAAGAATTATCCTTCATCATCAACGTAGTTTCATCTAGAGATTGTGTAGTGTTGTTGGGTGTTGCTGGGGAGGTTTTCTGCAACACCATCCTTAGCTTGTTTTTCAGAGAAGGGAGCTTCCATCCCTTTCAGAGATCAGAAAAGGAGGTCCATGAGCTTATTCCACCATATTTGGAACCAGGCCAACCACTTTCCATCATATGAAATGCAGTCCCTCTCCTAGATAGCGTTATTCTTGGAGAGCATTTGTTGTGAGGGATTAGCAGATAGTTGGAGGGTGAAATCTTAGGTGAAGGGATCAGCCTTTCACTTCAGATTTCCATTGGAGGAGGGTTCTTCACTTGCTGCATCAATTTCAACATTCTCCATCCATTTCCAGTTCTTGAGTTGCTGTTGCCCAACAACTCTGGTGTTTCTACAAAAGTGCCATTTTGCTTGTATTTCGGTGAATCCTTTTAGAGGATTAATGTATTGTATTTTCAGGGGTTGAGATCATACTCCCCCTTCTTATTTGAGCTTCATATTTCCATATCCATGTATTTCTGACATTTATGCAGCTGTTCCTTTTATAGAAAACACATTCATAGCCTGCAGTTCCTTAATTATAGCAGTGTGCTTCATATTCATCATGTATGTAAAGAGGGGCTTGTATTGTATTGATTGAATGACTGATTCCTCAAGTCATTGCATTCCTTTTACTGCTATAATCATATGTGTTGGATATTTACATATTTTTCATAAGAAATCTTAGAAAAATAACGCAGAGAATCCATTGTATTCTCATACATTGTTGCAGCCCCATTATTTGGGCAATTCCTGTAGGAGGAATGTTACAAGATCTATAGACATAGTCTGTAGAGGGCCAAGTAGCCTCTGGATATCATCCTTTCTATAAGGTTACATATCGAGGGAATGCCCCTATAGTCAATATTTGGAATATATTGTGATATTTCAGAAAAAAGGAATATTACAAACACATTCTAAAATAATTGAAACTTTTCTACCTGAATGGTTTTGTCAGTATATCACCAAATTGCTCTTTAGTTCTGTAATGTTGCAAAACAATTTCACCATTGTTCACTAGCTCTCTGATGAAGTGATACTTGGCATCAATGTGTTTCGTTCTCTTATGAAACACTGAATTCTTTGACAATGTTATTGCTGAGCTATTATCACAATAAATTGTTGTGCCTTTTACCTGTTCATGACACAAACTCCTCAACATTCTCCTCATCCAAATTTCTTGACATGTTGCTACTATAGCTACCACATACTCTGGCTATGTTTTCGATAAAGACACAATTGGTTGTTTCTTAGAAGCCCATGAAATGGCTCCTGAACCCATATGAAAAACATATCCTGAGGTGCTTTTCCTGTCATCTATACTTCCAGCCCAATCACTGTCAGTATATACAATCAATTCAGAATTTTCTAAAGTGGTGTATAAAATACCATACCTTTTTTTTCCTTTCAGATACTCAAAATTATTTTTGCTGCTTGCCAATGTGCCTCCTTTTCCCTTTCCATAAATTTTGAAATTAAAATCATAGAATGCATAATATCTGGCCTAGTTGCAGTCAAATACATGAGGCTACCAACTATGATCTTGTACAAACTTGGATCAAAATCCTTGCTGCTATCCTATTTTCTTAGTTTCAATCCCATCATTGTAGGAGTAATTAATGCCTTGCAATCCTGCATATTAAATCTTTCCAAAACTTCTTTCACATATTTAGCTTGAGAAATAAAAATTTTATTTTCATTTTTCTCTACTTCTATTCCTAAGAAGTATTTCAGCAATCCCATATCAGTCATCTCAAATTCATCCTTCATGACTGTTTTAAAATTCTCAATAAGGTAAACATCATTACCTGTAAAGATTACATCATCAACATACAAAACAACAATGAGCATCTTAACATATTTCTCCTTGATATATAATGTGGGTTCTCCTTCACATTTCTCAAACCCTTTTTCGAGTAGATAGGCATCTATCCTACTGCACCATGCTCTTGGTGCTTGTTTCATCCCATAAAGAGATTTATTCAATATGCAAACTTTGTGCTCTTGGCCTACTTTCTCATATACTAGAGGTTGTTCAACATATACCTCTTCTCTCAATACTCCATTTAGGAATGTTGATTTCACATCCATTTGGTAAACTTTTCACTTGTGTTGTGCTGCTATGGAAAACACTGCTCTTACTATTTCCATTCTTTCAACTGGTTCAAAGGTTTCCTCATAATCTGTTCCATGTTGTTGCTTGTAGCCTTTGACATCAAGTCTGGCCTTGTGCCTTTCAATCTCACCTTTAGCATTGCTCTTGGTTTTATAATCCCATTTCACTCCAATAACTTCCTTACCTTTTGGGAGATCAACTTACTCCCATTTTTATTTTTCTCTATTGCATTCATTTCTTAATCCATAACATCTATCCATTTCTTATCTTTTATCACTTCTTTAAAATGAGTAGGATCATCTACATGACAATATAATGGAAATAAAGAGTTCATACCTTCATTTGCTGCCTCTTTCTAATAAATATCATCCAGACTTCTGAATCTGGTTCCTCTTTCACTTGGTGTACTTGTGCTCGTAAAAGCACTCAAATCTGCTCCTTGTGATGTTCTTGGAGAATCATTGTTATCACTTCTCAAGGGTGTTCTCATTCTTGCTTGTGGTGTCCCTTGATGTCCTTGTGTTGGTGGAGGTGGTGCTGCTAATGAGGGATGTATTTCATCCATCTCTTCCTCATTATCATCATGAGACAAACAACTTTTACCATTCAATGTTTTCTCAATGCTTCCATCCCAAGCTTCTTCCTCAATAAATTGTACATCTCTGCTTATAATAAACTTCTTGGTGGATAGGTTATATGGTATGTATGCCTTTGATTCTTCATTGTATCTAATAAATATGCACTTCTCCCCCTTACTATCCAACTTCTTCCTTAGTTGATCTAGAATGTGTGCATAATCCACACAACCAAAAACTCTCATGTGGGTGACAAACTATTTTATGCCACTCCATGCTTCTTTCAAAACTTTGTTCATCACAGCTTTGGTTGGGAATCTATTCAGAACATATGCTGCACAATGTATAGCTTCATCCCAATATTCATTTGGCAAATGTTTTGCCTTCATCATACTTCTTACCATGTCCATGATGGTTCTATTTTTCCGTTCAGCAACTCCATTTTGCTGTGGTGTGTACCCTACTGTAAATTTCTTTTGTATCCCATTTTCTCTGCAAAAAAATAGAAGTTATTTTAACAGATACTCTCCTCCTCCGTCTGTTCTTAAGACCTTAATATGCTGCCCACTTTGGTTCTCTAAAGGAGCCTTAAAGTGGCAGAATTTCTCTAAAACTTCATTCTTAAATTTCAAGAAATAAACCCATGTTTTTCTTGTGAAATCATCAATGAAGGTTAGCATATAGTGGCTGCTTGCTAATGATGGTGTTTGCATTGGTCTACACAAATTTGAATGGACAATTTCTAAGGGTGACTTTGCCCTTATTATCTTTCCTGATGGAAAGCTTTCTCTGTGTTGTTTTCCTAAGATGCAGCCTTCACAAAGGCTGTCTAGTTTCTCAATCAATGGTAATCCCTTTACCATTCCTTTCCTATGCAACAAATTCAGACCTCCAAAGTTGAGATTTCAAAATCTCAAGTGCCATAACTAGTTTTCATCCTTTTCTTCTCTTTGGAATGTCTCTTGTGTCACTGATGCCATTTCAGCTCCTTTTTTCAAATCTGCTCTCATCTTGAGAGGGAACATTACGTTCCTTGTCATCTTCACTTGTGCATTGCATTTATTGCTTGGTGGTTTATCCATGATGGTGCATCCATCATCTTCAAAAAAATACATTGTAGCCTTTCTGAATGAGTTGTCCAATGCTCAAAAGGTTACACATCATACTAGGCACATAGTATACATCTGATATGGATCTTCCTTCACCTTTCTTTGTCAAAACACTTACTTTTCCTTTTCCCATGACAGAGACCTTACTGTCTGTCCCCAATGTTACTTGAGAATTTACATTTTCATCTAGCATGGAAAACATGGAAATTTTTCTAGTCATATGGTTGCTACATCCTAAATCTAGAAACCATATATCTTCATTCTTTTCTTCATCCATATTACATGCTAAAAACAACTTCTCTTGACTGATATTTTCCTTAGTAAAATTAGCAATGGGTATATTACCCATGTCACTCTATTTCTTTCTACATTCATTGGCATAATGGCCATACTTCTTACCGTAATGAAATTTGACTTGGGATTTATCATACCTTTGTCCATGTGCTTGATTTTTTCCACCTTGTTGGCTGCTACCTTGGCCTTGATTCTGATTTTGATTGCTTCCCCTTCCATTAGTATTTGCAAGGTTGTTTCTTCCTCCTCTATTTTGGCTTTTGCCTCTTCCTTTTCCTCTATAGTTTCTTCTACTTTAACCTCTTCCTCTTCCAAGGGAAATTTGGGTCTCGAAGTCATGCTCCAAAGATGAGTTTGCTATTCTTCCCAATCTTTGTTCATGTGTCATCAATGATGCATGAAGCTCATCAACAGTAAACTTTGAGAGATCCTTTGTCTCTTCAATGGTTGTGACTATCACATCAAACCTTGAGGGTAAGCTCCTTAGTACTTTCTCCAGTATTCTTCTTTATTCTACTGTCTCTCCATGAGATCTCATTTGGGTAACCAACCCAATCAATAGAGTAAAGAATGAGTCTATTGTATCAGACTCTTTCATGCAAATAACTTCAAATATCTTCTCATTAATTTAAGCTTTGTTATCATTTCCTTCTCCATTCCTTGGTAGGCTATCTGTAGGGTATCTCATGCATCCTTGGACCTCTTTGCTACTGCAATCCTTCGAAATACTCTTCCATGCACTTTTTGATACAGATAGAAGAGGGATTTTGAGTCCTTCTTCCTATTTCTCTTCAACAAATCCTTCTCTACTTGTGTTAATGCATTAAATGCATTTTCATCTGCTGGTTCTTCTAGACCATCTTCAACTAGCTCCCATAAATCTTGAGAGGAAAATAGGGCTCTCATTGTGATTGCCCAATAGTCATAGCTCGTCCCATTAAACTTTGGGATTTGAGTATTTCTTATATCCGTGCTTGTGCTTGCTCCTTCCATAGCTAGCTTTCTGAACTATGCCAAAAAAAAACTTGAATGTGTTCTTCAACAAACTTTCTCTCTGCTTGAGAGATCAAATCTATCTCTAAAGAGAATTCTTTGGACTGCACTTCTTTTACAAAAAACAAAACTCTATTTTTGTAAATACATGGACTTTGTTGAGCCTTCACATTGTTGGAGAACTGCTTCAACAACTCCTTCCTTCAACTTCTTTGAAAAACTTCAAAGAGTGTGGACTAGATCTGATACCATGTTGGAATCTATGAATGATTCCACACAATAGAGAAAATAAAATTCCTCAACTTCAACACAGAGATTCAATTAAAAAAAAATTGCTGGACAAAGATGCTTAAACTCCATTTCATTAAGCTTAAAAAAAATTACAATCTTCAGAATTGCATTTTTCTGGATTAAAAAAAACTTATATTTTTGTTGACTGCTACAAAAACACTGCAAAAAAAATGCAACCTCTATCTCACTGTCTTCTTTTTATCTTTTGGGTTCACACTGTTTACACAATGCACATAAAATGCTCTCTGCCTTCATGCTCTTTCAAAAATCTATTACATAGTCAACATTACTCTCTGTTGTTGTATATATCTTCAGGTTCTATTTCTGTGTTTTTAATACACACAGTTAATCAACACAACAACACAGCCTTCGGGCTTTTTCCTTTTCTTTATATGTCAACAAAAAAAAAATATTAAAACACGTTAAATTTATATATATTAGAAACTTTGTTAGCTTATAATATATATATATATATATATATATATATATTGCAGCTTATATATATCTCCTAAAGTCAAAAATAATTTATAATAAAACATGTTGTGGTAAAAAAATAAAACCAAGGTTCTAAAACCTCTATCTATTGTCGCACATAACTAAAATACATAAAACATTAATCTAATGTTTATAACTTTAATACAGCCTTTTCTTGGAAATGAAAATCCTTTATCCAAAATTATTTATGAATTTATCACATCCATATTTTCCCTTGCTGATGGACAATCAAACTATGCGATTGCTCCCTCATTAGCTGGAGGTGGAGCCCGCACGGACTTCAACCAAAATTTAAGTGGATTATATGAATGCTTATCGGGTCTGAATTGGGGTTGGGTTACTGGACTACAAGGCTATGTGATAGCCTTGCGATTGGCTATTGGTGGAGCCTGCAGCTTCGTGACATGCCAGTGTTCAAAACATCAAATGAGCACGGTAAATTTCAATGGTGGTTGATGGTGATTAATGGCACGGATGGCAGTGTTTAAATGTTGGGTTACATGGTTTGAAACCACAATATTTCTCTATGTAAAAGGGTTACGACCTTCATCAAAATCTTGAAATTGCAAGAAATTTAAATCCATAGTGGAGTGCAAGTAAAAAAAACCAAAATAAAACTCTGATCCTGTCCTTCATCGATCCCCATCAGAGATGAATTTGGTCCTCCTGCACAGTTGCAGTTGAGTTTAATACTTCAATATTTATAAGAAATATATCAATTCCTTTATCAAGTCATAGAAATCTCCTTTCATGGCTCTAAATCGAAAGAAAGTTTCTCTTCATTACGAGACTTTATAGTTAGACATGGAAGATCATTTGCAAAATAAAAAGAGTCTGACAGAAGAAGAATACGAAGGAAATTTTATGTCAAGTCCACTACCAGAAATTGCTATGAAATCATTAGAGGTACTCACAAGCGTTTATAATGAAAATTAACTTCAACAAGGAGGACATTCATTGTTGATCATGATATTCCACTCTCTACGTCTGAGAGTTGGGCTATTCAAAAGAGATGGAGATCAAATTTCACATGCTGACTATAACATCGACAAAAGCATCAGTGCCAACTACGAGAATGGGTTTGTACAAATTTTCTGTTACAACAAACACAGTAACTCATTTCTAATATCGCATATGGTGTTTGGCAATAATTGGAAATATGACAGAGTTGAGATAATAAGCCTCGATATTGTATCTATAAAAAAAGGAGAAACTCTCAAGACCACACGACTTTTTCCTGGAGATTCCCGCATAAAAGAATGGTGCTTTGATATTCCAAATTGCAAGGCTATCGTTCACGATTTCATGGACCATACATTCAAGTGTTGTGAATTAAAAAAGTACACAATGTTGTTTACAATAAAAAATCTAGGGTTCACAGATGTTAGTCCAGATAACATAAGTATTTGTTCAAATCTGAAAAATACAGGTCTAGGAAATATGGACATTGTGATATTCCATCAAATTTCTTCCACTAAAACTAATGGAAAGGTTGGATTTGAATTCTATTTTTTTCCAAACTTAATAGAATACTATAAAATGAAATATTTCTCCCTCGGTCTGATATTGATGAGATCCTATTGTTCGTAGTGTTGTGTAGCAAAAATACACTACTTATTTAAACACATTCATTGGATATGGAAGTTGTAGAGAACTGCAATGAAAACCCTATTTTAATAAACATCATAAATACAAATATTATTGTAGTCCGTGAACCTTACTATTTATATAAAAAGGCGCAGTTTATTTGCTGCACCGAATCCGAAAAATTTCATGTTTGTAATATTCGAGGTGAGATTTTAGTGACACTTTAAGATCACCCACCTGCAGAATGGCCAGTGTTGAGTTATCATTTCTACATTTTCAGTCATTAATACATTTCTAATTCACAAGATATTATCATTTCTCTTTTCCGTTGGCTCGCACCAGACGGAAATCGATGGATATACACCATGAATGTTAGCAGCATTGTTAAAAGGAAATGATTAGCAAAGATCTGTTTGGAGGACCCAAATTTTTCTAAAATCAGTAAGGCAGTATTGAACGATGCAGTCGGGGCAATTGCATATGATCAAAGCAATCACCATATTTTCACAGGAAATAAGGAAGGACTTTGTGGCATTTTGTCCAACGAATTCTACTACGATACAGGAGACGTGGGGAGTTAAAATGAAGTGAGTTGAAACCTAGACCAACATGGACTATTTTAGGTGTTTTTATTAGTCCCTGCCGCTTGCAGTAGAGGACTATAGTAATCAAGTTTTAGACTTAACATTAAATAGTTTTTAAATAACTTAAAGTTTTTTGTTGTTATTTCATGAACCAATATTGATCAGCCTATTAGATAGAGGCATTGGTTTTTACAACCAATAAGAGTCTTTGCCATCTTATTTGGCCTCTTCCCAAGGCTAAGAGGCTATAAAAGGCTATAAAGGTTATAGTTTGGGGATTGGTTTCATTAATATTTTCAAAAGATAAACTAATGTTAGCATTAGTTCTTAGGATAAAATGTTTGTGAAATGTCGTATTTTACCAAGGTCTCATTCCATTAGTTACCAAAGGTGTTCGTATCAAGGCACATAGAAAAGCCCCTCCCCACCTGTGAACACACATGCATGTCACTACCCACTTGTCAATTTCCAAAGACTATATCGTAACGAGGTTTCATTATATTTTTATTCTATCGCAATTTGGCTGCATTAGATGATCTTTGCAGATTTCACAAACAGGAATTGCTCCAGCGTTGGAGCTCTTATTCGGGATGTTGATTCTCATACTTTGGTACTAGTAATTATTGCTATTATTTTTTTAGCAGATATGGACAGATATTGGCTTTCAGGCCTGCAGACTCAGGGTCTGCTGCCATTGTGAGGATTGAGTGCAGTTTTCATTCCTGCAACTCTACTTGTGGTTTGGATATGTTTACTTTTCTATTCATTTGCTCTTCAATTCATTTTAAATTTGAGCCCGGTTAATGAATAGTTTCCATTGGTTTCCTGAAGGGGTAGTTAATGGAAGTGAACAAGATTTATCTCCCACAAACCTTGACTAGTGGGGCATCAAAGTTTGAAATGATAGCAACTTATTGCTACGGTTCCTCGATTCTCATGAATCCTTTCAACATCGGGACTTTTAGGTGCACGATGGAGTTTTTAGAGATGACGAAAGAGTATTACAGAGGTAATGTTTGCAAGAAAATTGAATTTATTTCAACTATGTAATATTGAAAAACCATGAAGATGTTATTGAAGTTCTCTAAAACTATAAAAATCTTCATCTCCTAACTGAAGAAATTATTATTGTAAGCAGCTGCGTTGAGGCTATTTCTATGAGGGTACTGACGAGCATTTTTGAAACAAGATATCAGCAAACGAAGGAAATTCTATGGAAAGTTGTGAGAACTAGTGGTGTTTGATAGGTAAGGTCTTTTTATAGCTATAAGCTGAGCTTAGTAATGGCTGGATATACTGGTTTGATAGGTAAGGTATTTTTAGAGCTATAAGATGAGCTTAATTAATTGTCGATATTGCTAAGTCTTTTCATTTAAAACTGATGGCAAGTTGACAGTGGTGTTACAGCCATCCATGGATTATTTCAACAATACTGCTTATTGCAATGATACTGCATTTCCTATCTCGGTTTATTTTATTTATGTTCCCTTTCTGCTCCATTTCCTCTCGGATTCAGTGTAATATAAATTCAGATATTAGAATATTCCTATGCTTTTATACTAATTTACACTTGAACTTATTCTATCTAAATCAGATGCATCACAACAATCTATCTGTACAGAAACCTGACCAAATCTATTATCTACTCTGCCTTTATTTATGCAGGTTTGGTCGTAGTCGAAAATGTAAGTAACTTCAGTTATTTATAAAAACATATTGAAACCTACATACATTAATCAAAGTCTGCAATGGATTTTATTTTACAGATGTAGCTGATAGATATACTAGAATCTAAGCTATTCCATTGTCGTTCAATTCCATGAAAATATAAACAAAAGCCAAGCAGGCATCCACGACCATGCTGGTTTTCTATAAAAGCAATACACAGAGAATCAACTGAACTGTAGCAAAATGTATGTGGAAAATTAGAAGCTGAAATTTTAAACACAACCTTATTTTATTGAATTTTTCTGAAACAACAACTTAGAAGCATTGACAATAATATTGATGATCCATAAATTTCCTCCTGCAGGCCCCGCTCTTGAAGCCACAGTATTGCAGGCAATGCCGAACACAACCAGATTGATCAGGACACCCATAATCCAGTAATTTCCTCTTCATCATATTCATATTATTATTATGTTCTACAGCAGCTGCCTCAGCTCTCAGATTGACTACATACAGAGACATAGCTTTGTATTAATGCTTGTGCTTAATCATTTCATTTTGATTTCAAAACTATTTTATCATAAACAAACAAATACATACCAGAGAATCCTGAGGGCATGAGCAATAATAACAGCAAGAGAATGGATAGAGAATGCTGTTGCATTTGTATTTTCAGCATTTTCTCTTCCTTCTCAATATTTCAGAAAATTCCAACTGAAAAAACTCCACAAATCCTATATGAAAAATCGACTCCACTGTGGCTAAGGATCCCGCTCAGATTTATAGAGAAATTTACAAGAATATTATATTACATAATATTTTTTTTTTACATTCCATAAAATTCTCCCATTTCTCTGTCACTTGCATTCTAACAATTATTTTAATATTCATGTTACTCTGAATTTCAGAGCCCATTCACATGGATGAACTTCGCACCGTTCGATATGCACTCCCTGCATTAATTGAAACTCAATCCCAAATTCCTTCTTGGATGAATAAACTCAATCAAATTTTCAAATGGTTATAGTTGATAATATATAATTTTTTTAAGGACCATGTGTGCCCTATCTATGAACCAATAGGTATCTTAATGAGCACATGCAATGCATAACACGTATCTTTTTAAAGAGAGATTTTTACAAGCTGTCATGCAATGCATAACACAGACAATCCTCTGACCAAATAGAGGAGCAAGCACAACAATACAGAAAATAATTCAATATAAAAGAATTTTTCATAACATTTCTATACTCATACTGACTCCCTATTTCAAACTTTTAAGTATTTTATAATTTGTGATCTATTATTTTCAGCATCCTCAGATTCACTCAAAGGTATTCACAGTTGCTCATCTCAAAAAATGTCGAAAGTATATATTCTCAACATATTTCTACTATAATAGTAACACATTTGTATGACTTTAATATATTCATTCCTGTGAGAACTTGCTCTTGACATCAGTCCCTTAGGCAGGGACTTGTTGCTCCGCAACCGGTCTTGTTTTATATATGGATTGTGTTTCTATAACTTTTGTAAAATGATATATTCAGAGCTTTTATGTGAGTGGAATTTATGGAAAGGTGAGAAGTTAAAACGTAGATCAATATGGATGATTTCTGTTATGGTTTATGTTTTTATAAATTTTTTGATATATTTAGTTTTTTTATGTGTTGGAATTTATAGAAATGTGTAAAATTAAAACTTAGACCAACATGGACGATTTTAGGTGTGGTTTGTGTTTTTATAATTTTTTTAAATGATACCTTCAAAGTTTTTATGTGATGGAATTAATGGAAATGTGAGGAGTTAAAACCAACATGGACGTTTTTAGGTGATTTTATTTTAGATGGTTTGTATTTTTATAATTTCTTTAAATTATACATTCAGAATTTTCAGAGTTTTTATGTGAGTGGAATTTATGGAAGGGTGAGCAGTTAAAACTTAGACAAACATAGAAAAACATAGAAGATTCAAGGTGTTTTTATTTTAGATGGTTCTTGTTTTTATAATTTCTTTAAAAGATATATTGAGAGTATTTATGTGAGTGGAATTTATGGAAATGTGAGGAGTTAAAACTTAGACGAACATGGACTATTTGAGGCAGTTTTATTTTACATGGTTTGTGTTTTTATAATTTCTTTAATTGATATATTGAGAGTCTTTAGAGTTTTTATGTCAGTGGAATTTATGGAAAGGTGAGGAGCTAAAAATTATACCAACTTGGATGATTCGAGGTGCTTTTACTTTAGATTCTTTGTGTTTTTATATTTTTTTTAAATGATACGTTCAGAGTTTTTATGTCACTGAAATTTATGGAAAGGTGAGGAGTTAAAACTTAGACCAACATGGATGATATCAAGTGTTTTTAATTTAGATGGTTTTTGTTGTTATAACTTTTGTAAATGATACATCCTGAGTATTTATGTTGTTTGTGTTATAATTTTTTTAACTGGTACATTCTGAGTTTTTATGTAAGTGGAATTTATGGAAAGGTGAGGAGTTAAAACTTAAACCACATGGAAAATTTTAGGTGGTTTTACTTTAGATGGTTTTGTGTCTTTATATTTTTTTAAATGGATTATTTGAGGTTCTTTTACTTTAGATGGTTTGTGTTTTTATAATATCTTTAAATGATACATTCAGAGTTTTTATGTGAGTGGAATTTATGGAAAGGTGAGGAGTTAAAACTTAGACCAACATGGAAGAAGATTTTAGGTGCTTTTACTTTACATGGCTTGTGTTTTTATATATTTTTTTAAATGATACATTCAGAGTTTTCAAAGTTTTATGTGAGTGGAATTTATGGAAATGTGAGTAGTTAAAACTTAGACAAGCATAGAAGATTTTAGGTGTTTTTATTTTAGATGGTTTTTGTTTTTATAATTTGTTTAAAAGATACATTGAGAGTATTTATGTGAGTGGAATTTATGGAAACCTGAGTTAAAACTTAGACCAACATGGACATAGAAGATTTTAGGTGTTTTTATTTTAGATGGTTTGTGTTTTTATAATTTCTTTAAAAGATACATTAAGAGTATTTATGTGAGTGGAATTTATGGAAACCTGAGGAGTTAAAACTTAGACCAACATGAACTATTTGAGGTGGTTTTATTTTAGATGGTTTATGTTTTTATAATTTCTTTAATTGATACATTGATAGCTTTTAGATTTTTTATGTCAGTGGAATTTATGGAAAGGTGAGGAGTTAAAACATAGACCAACCTAGACGATTCGAGGTGCTTTTACTTTAGATGCTTTGTGTTTTTATAATTTTTTTAAATGATACATTCTGTGTTTTTATGTGGTTTGTGTTGTTTTACGTATACTCCGAGTTAAACACTAAATCGATTCTACAAATATTTTGCAAAATAAAAAAAAAACACAATCACTAATCACATGAAGATGAAGAAAGATCAATCACACACAACACATATAATTTCCTGGGGAAAGATTACAGCTAGAAACCCCACTATCTTCTATTTTATATTAAGCATGGATCATGAAATAATTACATACAAAAATCTTCTCACAAGAGCCCTCCAGTACTCAGCTAATTTTCTCACAGCGTCATATGAAAAACTGACCAACACAGCCAATTTTCAGCCTCCAAACAACCTGGCTCTCTTGCGCAATACCTAATGGTAAATATCACTAAAATATAGGAATTTTTTCCTGCCTTGACTGTGAAAGTATCATGGGCACTCCAATGGGTGTTTTACTACATGTGTGCAAGCCAATAATCCCACAATTAATAGTCAACTTCCCTTTCACCTAGAACTCAACTGGGTCTGCACTGGACCTGACATGCATGCAGTTAATAATAGTAAATCATGAGTTGCATGCGAGATCATTGATTGTGAATTAATTAATATTTAATTCACTAGATCTCTTACTAGTGTATCTTTAGTGACAACTAGCAAAACTGAGTTTAACTCACTTAACTAAGTTAAATTGATTTACAACTTTCACTAACTCATGCACCACTGCACTTCGAACTCTGTTACAACTAGAATTACTCTGCATGCCTCACCAACAACCTTTAACTCGAAATCCACTAGCTAACTGAATTTATCACTTTCAGTTAACTCATTCAATTCCACATTGAGAAGAGATTATATTTTTATCTCCATCTTAATTAAGGGATAATAAAAATACACATGCACCCAAAAATAGCACTGCAGGCCCCACCCTAGTTTGGGTGCTTAATGCACTAGGCATGGTTGTTGAATCTCAACAGTTTGTAAGGTTGTAGCCATAAAAATACCCAAACACCTACATCAAAAATTATTTTGTTGTGATGTTTATCTGCGTGTTGTTTCATTCGATTATGTGCCAAAGTGAGGTTATCCTTTAAGAGTTGGAGAACTTGTTGTTAATGATGGATGTGATATTCCACTGCTAAATATTATAATTTTCTCTTAAATATGGTGTGATGGATAGTGGAAGATATCCATAAAGTGCCATAAATGGGGTCATTGTTTTCTACAATATGGAGGGAATTTTTATACCACTATTCAACCAGAGGTAACCACTTGACCCATTGTGTCAGTTTATCAAATACAAAGCAACAAAGATATCCTTCCAAACATTTGTTCACTATCTTAGTTTTTCCATTAGATTGAGGATGATATGATGAGCTACGAGCTAATTGAGTACCCAAAAAAGAAAATAATTCCATCCAGAAATTTCTTGTAAAAATGGGATCTATGTCACTTACAATGATCTTTGGGTTTCCATGTAGCTTTTGAATTTTTCCTAGAAATGTAGTAGAAATTTTACTGGATTTAAATGGATGAGATAATTCACAAAGGTGTGCATAATTTGTAAGTCTGTCAACTACCACGATGACGACAGTATTTCCTTCAGACTTTGGTAAACCTACGATAAAATACATTGAAACCTCCTCCTAACATTAACTTGGAACGGATAAAGGTTGTAACAAACCTAGGGTCTTCATTGTCTTAACTTTATTTTGTTGGCAAGCTAAACATTCTACCACAAAATTTTGAATATCATATTTAAGGTTGTCCCAAAAAATATCCTTCTTCACCCCATGGTAAGTTTATAAAAATCCAGAGTTCCCTCCTAAGGGAGAGGTGTGTAATTCCAAAACAATATTTTGTTTGGGTTGGGAATTATTACAAATATGTAAGCGATCTTTGTACCATAATGAATCATTTTTCCAGCTAAATGGTTCATATGTATTATGATCTTTCTACAAATTTTTAATGACTTTCCACACCTCTTCATCATTCTTCCATTCATCCCTTGCTTCAGTTATCCATTGAGGTTGAATAATATAAATGGGAGAAATCATTTCTTCCACATCATTATCTTTTCATGAAATTATATATGAAAAAAAAAATTCTTACCTTTTTTGTAGATGATTTCAAACCCATAACCAAACATATTTGTGACCCAATTTTTCTACTTTTCTAAAGATAATATTTGTTCCAAAAAGTAATTAAGACTATCATGACATGTTTTTACCTTGAAGTTTCTTCCCATTAGGTAAGTTTGTCATTGCTTTAGTGCATGTAGTATTGCGAACATTTCCTTGTCGTAAATAGGTTTATTTAAATACTTTCCTTTTATTGGATGAATTACAAAAGAAATGGGTCTTCCTTATTGCATTAAAACTACACCAATTCCATTTCCTAGGGCATAATATTCCATAATAAAAAAAATTGTGAAGTCTGGCATAGCTAAGACCGATGCTTGGCACATTGCCTCTTTAAGATGTCCAAAGGCCTTTTTTTCTTATGGAGTCAAAGAAAATGCAGCTTTCTTCAGCAATGATGTTAGGGGCGTCTATATTCTCCCATAATTATTAACAAATTTTCAATAATACCATGTTAACCCAAGAAATCCTCAAAGATGTTTTATGGTTGTGGGGATTTTCCATTCCTTCGTCGATTTAATTTTCTTAGGGTCATACACAAATGAGATAACATATGACCCAAATATTCCACCTCCTGTACTCCAAAGAAAAATTTGTGGGATTTTTCATATAATGTTTTCTCCTCCAATATTTTGAGCACCCTGTCAACATGTTGAACATGATCTTCCAAAGACTTGTTGTAGATTAGTATATCATCATAAAATACTAGCACAAATTTCGTAACGAAGGGTTTGAAAATGGAATTCATCAAACCTTGAAATGTGGAAGGTGCATTAGTAAGGCCAAAAGGCATGACCAAACATTCATAATGACCCTCATGAGTTCTAAATGTTGTCCTCGAAATGTCTTCAGTCTTCATTCTAATTTGATGATATCCATAACAAAGATCTAGCTTGGTGAAGTAAATTTCTCCATGTAATTCATCCAATAACTCATCAATGATATGGATGGGAAATTTATCTTCAATAGTTAGCTTGTTGAGATCCATATAATGTAGACACATATTCCATGATCCATCCATCTTGTGCACCAATACTACTGGAGCAGAGAAAGAAATTTGACTAGGTTGAATTATACCAACCTCTATCATTTCTGCAACCATACATTTAATCTCACTCTTTTGAGCATAATGACACCTATAATTCCTGACGTTTAGAGGAACACTTCCTGGAATCAAATGAATAGCATGATCATGATCACAAATAGGTGGGAGTCCTTAGGGAGTCTCAAACACCTTGGAATGATTGTCCAATACTTTTTGGATATCTAGAGAAATAGATGTTTTTATGTTTGAACCTTTAATGAGCATACTTGTGCAATTACACCTTGTTTTTCTTTGTTCAAAAGCTTTTTCATGAAATTAGAGTTGATTATCTTTCCTAGATTCCCTGCGATCACCCATAATTCAACTTCCTTTCCTTTCGAAAAAAAATTCAAGAAAACTTCTTGAAAATTAAAAGCTACCATCCCCAAATATTGTAACCATTGTACTCCTAGTACAACATCAGCACCACCCATTGGAATGGAGAGCATTGGACTATTCAATACATATTCCACCATGGTTATCTTGATATTATGGTACTTTCTAGATAAATTTATAATTACTCCATTTGTAACCATCACTTGACACTATGGTGTTGCGTATATGAAGCTATTGAATTCCTTTATTACCTTATAATAAATAAAATTATGGGTATTACCTAAATCAATCAGCACTGTTACATTTTTCATCTTGATATGTCCTTCTATATTGAGAGTTTTAGGAGTGGTAATTATTTCCATTGCATTACATGATATGGTTAGATTCATTTATTCTTCCACTAGGGTTGGTTCCTTGTGTATATCCTCTTCTTTTGAAGTTTCTTGTTCCTTTTCTTCCTCCTCTTCACAATCTATTAAAAAAAATTCTTCTCAGCACACTTATGAACTTTAGTTTATTTTATATCACAACTATAGAAAATACCTTTTTCTCTTTTTTCTACCAACTGTTGTGGTGTTAAAATTATACGTTGTGGAAGTCTAGGGTTTGCAAGATTCCATCTTTATAGATGTGAGTGGTAGGCTTCCTTGTCGCCATAATTTTTCTTTCAATTTTTCTTTCCAACTTGAGTGCCTTCTCCAATGAATGAAGTTCCCAAAGAAAAACCTCATGTTGGATGTTATCCTTTAAAGTCCCTTTGAAGACATCAATAATGTGCTCCTGTGGAATATCCTTTACCCTTATATTAAATTTTTTGATGTCCTTAATGTCCTCCACCATTGAACCCTTTTGTTTGGGATTTATCAATTGGCTAAAGAAGGTGTTGCTCTTTGTATCCTCATAATGTGCTATCATTTCCTTGGGAAAAAATTACCAAGTGACAATTTGTTTATGAGAGAAAAGCCATCAATATTGTTATAGTTCTATAATTTACGAGATTGTGAGAATAAACACAAAGGACCACATCAAAACCATTTTGGAATTTAGAATCTAGCCCTGCTAGCTTCAGAGAGGGATGTCTTTATAAATTTTATTTATGTTTTGAGTGAATTTTAGGCTAGTTATTACTGTTCTTGATTGTTTTTTTGATTTGGATCATTTGGTTGATTAAATTGATATAATTCCATTGGGCTATGGAGTCTTAAAATTAACTGGATCTGCATCAATTTTTGAAGGAGTCTCATAGGGCAAGCTAGGTTGCATTAACTAGATCTTTAAGGATTTCAAATGAATTATGAAAATGGAAGAAATGTAGAATTTAGTAGAAATTAAGGAGAAGTTCAGTATTCCTCAATTTGACCTCAGCAGAAAGCATGTAAATTATAAACAACCCGAATACAGTGCTCTTAATAACATATCCTATTCATCACAATTTCTCTTATGTAATTAAGCGATTTAGAAATACAGAGAAAGGAAAAACAATGAATAGCACATTAACAAAATAAAAACATCACTAGTAGATGCACCACATGAATCTTTTGAAGAATGTCCTTGTATTATCGATGCTTCAAGTAAGCAGAAAATTACAACGGTTAGCAAAAATTATACTCAACAATCAACCACTAATACTTTAAATAGTGAAGTATTTATACTAATTACAAAAATTATTTACAGAATTTTAGTTTCAACTAACAGTGTATTATTGGAAAGATAGCAAACAATAAAATCTAACAGTCACAAAATAATAGGCAAGGTGTACAATGATCTGGAATGCTGGCATTGTTTTGGATGAAACTGTTGTTGAATAGAGCTATTTCTGGGTTGTGATGGCTGATGTGTTGGCCTATGCTAACTTCCTCTAAATTACTTCTTAATCTAGTAACCCACAGAGTTTATCCCATCAACCTTCATTTGGGATGGTCAACTTAATTCCCTTGCAGTAAATCTCATCAACTTCTGTCTATTTAGAAAAAGTGTGTTTTACAAAAAAAAAAAACATGGTTTAGTTCATGCTAGATGAAGAAATCATTACACATTGCTTCTACAAATTATTTGTCTGTCATGCGGCCGTTGATGCTTGAAAATTTGCAGCTGGCCTTAGAAATATCTTTCATTTTTCTGACATAATATTCATAAACAATTAAATTATCATTAATTAAAAATAAAGAAGGCATGACCTTCTCTGTTAAAGGCTCAATTCTGGAAAAGAATTTGTTAACTTCTATCTCCAGATTGTGACATTTATCTTCTAGTTGAACAACTAGATTCTTCTTGGTAAGAATCCTCTTCACTTCTAGAATATTTTCTGTCCTTTCATATACTCCCAAATCATCAAGTTCATATATGTTCTTAGAGTTTAGGAACTTGATAATATTTGTTGAGGTAGTAGGAATTTCTCCCAACTCTTGTTTGATCTTTGTTATAAAATCTGTTACTTTTTTATTAACTCTTTTTGCTCAAAGATAATCTAGATGCAAGGCCATATTTTAATAATGGAGTTCATGATGTCTTTCGAGATGATTTCCTTGGATTGGGTGAAGTTCTATCCTATTGTTAAAACTCTTTCTGACTTCTGCAATATTTCAATTAGTTTATGAGCTCTCTGTGATTCTGATAAGTGAGAAGCCTCACACGTTGTCTTTGTTGTGTAACCAGCTCCAAAAATAGAAGAAAAGAGATATCCACACCTTAGAAATAAGCCACTTCGAGGGGGCAACCTCCAATACATTACATAAATGAACAATTCTTGGATGATACAATTCACAAAACCTCCTTTCTATATATAGGAGTTCATGGGGCCATAATGTAATCCTAGTGGGCCACAATGTAATCCTAGCCGACCTAACAATAATAATTTTAAGGGCACAATAATAACAAAATGGGGGTTACAAGGATACAATAATAACAATAAGGGGTTTACACTAACAATAATAAGGGGCTATACTAGTGATATAGGGACCTAACATGCCCCTCTCCTTCAAAAAAGTTTTGTCCTCAACACTTGAGTAGCTTCGGGTGCTTCTGTATAAAATTATCATCCTCCCATGTAGAATCTTCAGTGGGTAAGTTCTTCCACTTGATGAGATACTCTGAAATTGATCGATTCCGTAGTTGTTGAGTTCTTTTTTCCATGACTGCTTCAGGTTCCAATATGATTTTCCCTTCCCCATCAAGTTCTGGCAATACTGTTTTAACTGGAAGATTTTCAACTATAACCTTCTTTAAGCATGAAACATGGAAAACTAGATGTACTCGCGAAGAAGCAGGAAGCTCCAATTTGTATGCCATAGTACCAATCTTTTGCAACACCTTGTAAGGACCATAGTACTTTGGCGATAATTTATTATCCTTTTTTGCTTGCTTGAGGGACATTTGTTTGTATGGTTGTAGCCGTAAAAATACCCAATCTCCTACATCAAAACTTCTCTCGCTACGATGTTGATCTGCCTGTTGTTTCATTCGATTTTGTGCCCAATTCAGGTTATCCTTTAAGAGTTGGAGAACTTCTTGCTGATGCTCGATGTGATCTTCCACTGCTTGAACCTTCGAATTTTCCTTAAAGATGATGTGATGGATGGTGGATGATATCCATAAAGTGCCATAAATGGGGTCATTTTTGCTGCAGTATGGAAGGAAGTGTTATACCACCATTCAGCGAGAGGTAACCACTTGACCCATTGTGTTTGTTTATCAGATACAAAACAACGAAGATATCCTTCCAAACATTTATTTACTATCTCGGTTTGACCATCGGATTGAGGATGATAAGATGAGCTATGAGCTAATTGAGTACCCAAACAAGAAAATAACTCCGTCCAAAAATTTCCGGTAAAAATGGGATCTCTGTCGCTCACAATAACCCTTGGGTTTCCATGTAGCTTTTGAATTGTGTCCATAAATGTAGTAGCAATTGTACTTGCTTTAAATGGATGAGATAATGCACAAAAGTGTGCATACTTCGTAAGTCTATCAACTACCACCATGATGACACTCTTTCCTTCGGACTTAGGTAAACCTGTGATAAAATCCATTGAAATCTCCTCCCAACGTTGACTTGGAATCGATAAAGGTTGTAGAAGTCCTGGGGTCTTAATTGTTTCCACTTTATTCTGCTGGCAAACCAAACATTCCGCCACAAACTTTCGAATATCAGATTTAAGGCCATCCCAAAAAAATTCTTTCTTCACCCTGTGGTAAGTTTTTTAAAAATCCTGAGTGTCCTCCTAAAGGAGAAGTGTGCAATTCCAGAAGAATCTTTTGTTTTAGTTGGGAATTCTTACAAAGATATAAGCGATCTTTGTACCATAAGGAATCATTTTTCCAACTAAATGTATCGGATGTACTAAGATCTTGCTGCAACTTTTGAATGAGTGTCCATACATCTTTGTCCTTCTTCCATTCATCTCTTGCTTCGGTTATCCAATCTGGTTGGAAAATAGAAATGGCACAAAGCAATGCTTCCACCTCTTCATTCTTTCTTGAGAGTGCATCTGCAACAACATTAAGCTTTCCTTTTTTGTAGATTATTTCAAAGTCATAACCCAACATCTTTGTGACCCATTTTTGCTGCTCTTCTGAAGATAGTCTTTGTTCCAAAAGTATTTAAGACTATCATGATCAATTTTTTCTTTGAAGTGTCTTCCCATTAGGTAAGTTCGCCATTTCTTTAGTGCATGCAGTATTGCTAACATTTCCTTCTCATAAATAGGTTTTTGTAAATACTTTCCTTTGATTGGACGACTTTCGAAAGAAATGGGTCTTCCTTCCTGCATTAAAACTGCACCAATTCCATTTCCTGAGGCATCACATTCCACAATAAAGGTTTTTGTGAAGTCTGGTGTAGCTAAGACCGGTGCTAGGCACATTGCCTCTTTAAGACATTCAAAGGCCTTAGTTGCTTCAGGAGTCCATGAAAATGCATCTTTCTTCAATAATGTTGTTATAGGTGCTGCTATTCTCCCATAATTCTTAACAAACTTGCGATAATACCATGTTAACCAGATAAATACTCACAACTTCTTTATGGTTGTGGGTTCTTTCCATTCCTTAGTGGCTTTAATTTTGTTAGGGTCTACCTTAACACCCTCGTGAGATACAATATGACCCGGATATTCCACCTCTTGTACTCCAAAGAAACATTTGGATGTTTTTGCATATAATTGTTTCTCCTGCAATAGTTTGAGCACCCTGTCAACATGTTCAACATGATCCTTCCAAGACCTGCTGTAGATTAGTATATCATCAAAAAATACTAGCACAAAGTTTCTAAGGAAGGGTTTGAAAATGGAATTCATCAACCCTTGAAATGTAGAAGGTGCATTGGTAAGGCCAAAAGGCATGACCAAAAATTCATAATGACCCTCATGAGTTCGAAATCTTGTTTTTGGAATATCTTCAGTCTTCATTCTAATTTGATGATATCCTGAACGAAGATCCAACTTGGTAAAATAAATTGCTCCATGTAATTCATCCAATAATTCATCAATCACAGGAATGGGAAATTTGTCTTTAATGGAGAGCTTATTGAGCTCCCTATAATCCGGACACATTCGCCATGATCCATCCTTCTTGTGTACCAATACTACAGGAGCAGAGAAAGAACTTTGACTGGGTTGAATTATACCCGCCTCTAACATTTCTGCAATCATACGTTCAATTTCGCTTTTTTTGGAAGTAAGGATATCTATAAGGCCTGATGTTTGGAGGAACACTTCCTGGAATCAAATGAATAGCGTGATCATGATCACGAATAGGTGGGAGTCATTTGGGAGTTTCAAACACCTTGGAATGATTGTCCAAGACTTGTTGGAGATCTGCAGAAATAGATGATTTTGATGTTGGAACTTCTAGTGAGCATAATTGTGCAATTACGCATCGCTGTTCTTTCTTTAGAAGCTTTGTCATGACATTAGAGCTTATTATCCTTCCTGGCTTCCCCGCAATACCCCGTAATTCGACTTCCTTTCCTTCTGAAAAAAATTTCAAGAAAAGTTCTTGAAAATTAAAAGCTACCGTCCCCAAAGATTGTAACCATTGCACTCCTAGTACAACATCAGCACCTCCCATAGGAATGGAAAGCATTGGACTAGTCAATACATATTCCCCCATGGTTAGCTTGATATTATGGCATTTCCAGAGCAATTTATAGTTCCTCCATTTGCAACCATCACTTGACATTCTGGTGCTGGGTATAGGAAACAATTTAATTCCTTGGCTACCTTATAATGAATAAAATTATGGGTGCTACCTGAATCAATCAACACTATTACTCTTTTCTTCTTTATATGTCCTTCTATCTTGAGAGTTTGAGGAGTGGTAATTCCTGCCAGTGCATTACACGATATGGTCGGATTCATTTCTTCCTCTTCTAGGGGTAGTTCCTGGTGTATATCCTCTTCTTGTTCATTTTCTTCTTCTTCTTCACAATCTATGTAAAATAATTTCTTCTCAGCACACTTATGACCTTTAGTGTATTTGCTATCACAACTGTAGCAAAGCCCTTTTGCTCTCTTTTCTTCCAATTGTTGTGGTGTCAACCTTGTAGGTTGTGGAAATCTAGGCGTAGCAACACTTCCTTCTTTATAGAATTGAGTGGTAGGCTTCCTTGTCGCCATAATTTTACATTCAACTTTTCTTGCCAACCTGAATGCCTTCTCCAATGAATCAGGTTCCAAAACGCGAACTTCATGTTGGATGTTATCCTTTAAAGTGCCTAGGAAGAGATCAATCCTGTGTTCCTCTGTAAGATCAGTTACCCTTATATTCAATTTTTGGAAGTGCTCAATGTGCTGCCCCACTAAACCCTTTTGTTTGAGATTTATCAATTGGGTAAAGAAGGTGTTTCTCTTTGTATCCTCATAATGTGCTATCATTTCCTCCATAAAAATTGACCAAGTGACAATTTTTTTACGGGAGCAAAGCCATTGATACCATACAAATGTATTTTGTTCTAAATGTAAAGTTGCAATGCGTACCTTTTGTGTATTTTTCACGTTATGGAGATCAAAATATTTCTCCATCTGTAGTATCCATGTTACAAGATCCTTTCCATCAAACTTCCTCATATCCATCTTTGGAATATGGTGGTTCTTCCCGCCAACATTAGAGTTTATAAAATCACAATTAACATTTATTTTGTTCTCATCATGAGGTTCTTCTACTATATTTTCACCATTAGGAAACCTTTCTTGTATAAACTTTGTCAAAACTTCCATGTCTGCTTTTAGAAAATTCTTCATGTTTTCCATTTTCTCATCGATCTTAGCTTCCATGTCATCAATCTTAGCTTCCATGCCCACTTCCATGCCATCCATCTTAGCTTCCAAACCAACCATCTTAGCTTCCACGCCTTTCTTCAAAACTTCCATTTCATTTTTTGTTGTTCTTTGCGAGAGCGAACTTTGCTCTTGTAATTTTGATATGTCATGTTGTCATTCTTCATCTTCATGAGTCATAGTAGAGCCTTCTGAAGGCTTAATGGGTGTTGAATTATTTTTAGGGGCCATTTTAGAATACAATACTGATATATATTCTACACTATGCCCTTGGAATCAATTCAACTTGATTCTTCAAACAAGATTTATGCAATTCGGAAAAAAAATACACACCTTTTACTAGCTTTTAGGAGATCGATATTGAAATTGAATTATCTCTATAATTGAAAATATTCGATATCTGAAATTCATCCCTGTAGTAGCCCTCTGAAGCTTCTTTCAAATGCCACAGGTCTGACCTGATTTTGATTCTCCAAGACAAAGTTGTGTCCAATCTCCCACAATGACCTAATTCTGGACTGGTTCAGTAGAGCGAACTTGTACGACTTGCCACGTGTCACTGTTTTTTCCTTTGTTTCTGAAATTTATAGCAAAGCAACTACAGGCCGTGTACTTGTGACTACTTTTGACATCACGCCAATCCAATATTCAGAGAGAGAGTTATTGAACTTTTCCCACGATCACCTCTTTGAGATGAAATTCAGGAGCCTGAAAAAGCACTACATTCCACAGATCATATCTCCAAAAATATTGCGAACCAAGCTCTAAAATTTTTTGATGAATTTCCTCAGGATTTCAGCTTCGCACCATATGAATTTCAGATTCTGAACCTTCGTAGAAAAAAATTTATAGCGCAAATGCCACGATGACCTGTTTAGGAGCCTGAAAAAATACCTGACTTCCACAGATCATATCTCCGAAATTATTGTGAACCAAACTCTGAAATTTTTATACAAGCTTCCTCTGGATTTTTTCTTCGCACCCTAAAAATTTCAGCTTCTGAAACTTCGTAGAAAAAAAGTTATAGCGAAAATGCCACGATGACCTGTTTGGAGCAGCGAAACCCTAGAATCCCAACCTCTGATACCAAATGTTGTGTAACCAGCTCCAAAAATAGAAGAAAAAGAGATATCAACGCCTTAGAAATAAGCCACTTCGAGGGGGAAACCTCCAATACATTACATAAATGAACAATTCTTGGATGATACAATTTACAAAACCTCCTTTCTATATATAGGAGTCCATGGGGCCATAATGTAATCCTAGTGGGCCACAATGTAATTCTAGCCGACCTAACAATAATAATTTAAGGGCACAATAATAACAAAATGGGGGTTACAAGGGTACAATAATAACAATAAGGGGTTTACACTAACAATAATAAGGGGCTATACTAGTGATATAGGGACCTAACAGTCTTCTGGTCCTGTAACACTTTAACCCGGTCATACAATTTCTTAATTTCATAATTCTGAATGGAGTGATTTCCTACTACCTTAGTCAACTTTTCAGCACCATCTGCTATCTATTTATTCTATGGAGTAGAATTTGTAGATGTAGGAATGGTTGTAAGAGGTACAACATCTAATGGAATCATAGACAATTTACTGTTTGTTTTTTTGATCATCTTCTCCATCTTAGTCTCAATTTTCATAATTTATCAATTTTTCTCCATGATGAGCTTCATCATATTAGTCTTCTAGGTCTCTATCTCCTCAATATCTTTGGTAAGAGGATCTTCAGTGGCTGAGAAATTCAAATATTTTATCGATGCTGCTATCTCAACATTATTCTTCTTGATTATCTCCTCTACAGCCTTCATGTTTGAAGGGTCATATCCCATCTTGACCACTAACTCTTCCAAGGATTTAATTCTTGTATCTTTATAAAGAGAAGCAACCTTCTCCATTTTCAACTGTGACTGGATATTGGAAAAGTAAACCTGCAATTTTGAAAGATTCATAGTAGTGTTAGTCACAGTTGAAGAAATAATTTCACCTGTCTATGTATGCATCTCCATTTTATCAATGGGATGAATATATTTAATGTCAAATTCAAATGTTGTCTTCTTGTAGTCAGATGTTGAATTTGGCTGTGGAATTTGGGACTCAAGAAGGGCCATATGCATCCTACCCTTCCCCGAATCAAATACTAACAGAAACCTGCTATGAGAGCAGGAAGTTTACTTCCAGAATTGGGCATAAGTGATGTTCTTAAGAATTTCATTATGAATTTTTATCTCCCTGAATTTGTCAGAATCTATCTTTTCCTTCTCACCTTGGACAACTTTAGTTGTCTAAATAGCTTTCTATTCGTCATGAGATACTGAAGAATTTGTGGGAGAAGCAGTGGATTGCTCACCTACTTGAGAGGAGGAAGGTGTTTCTTTAATGACCATAGAAAATTATTTCTCTCAGGTTTTATCAATGTCAACCTTAGGTTTCAGATTTTTCCTCTTCCTGTACATTATCTTAAATTATTTACTAGCACTATCAGTCATTGAAGGTGACTCTTCTCCTCTTCACTACTTTTTCTCGAGGGACAAGAGCTTGTGATGTTAGTGTTGATACCAACTGCTCCTCAATCTGATCCGGATTTATGCAGGAACGCAATAAAATATAGAAATAGAAATAAACACAGAGATGCAGTGGAAACAATACTTCATTTTATTAAGAAAAGAATGACTGAAATATGCTTACAGACATAATGGAAATAAAAATAGCTAGGGTGTTGGTACCGTATCTCTGAGAAGATATGTGGTGGCTACAGACCTCTGAGCTATGTTAAAATGAGGGTCGAGGGCCTATTTATTATTGAGAAAAAAATGGAAAACCTGAAACATTAAAAAACCTAACCCTAGGAGATAAAGCGCCAAAACTATTGGTCCCATTTGGGTAAATTGGTGTTTCAACTTCCTGGGGACATAGCTTTGGCATCCGATCTTCATTAGATGCACTCAATAGTTCGTTAGAAAGATCTATCTGAGGACTCCAAAAGGGTCTAGAAGTTCAGGACCCAAGAAACTGCTAAAAATAGTACATTGTGCTGCAACTTAAAAACTGAAAGAACTGATGGTGGGGGTTCAAATGGAATAGGTGGGTTGCCACCAATATCCACCTGGATCATTAAGGCCCCAAAACGGCTCTGGGAGTGCAGGACCTGAAAACCTGCTAAAAATAGTAAGTTGTGCTGAATGTGAAAAGCTGCAAGAATTGATGGTGCATGTCCAAATGGAATAGGTGGGTGGCCACCGATATCCACCTAGATCGCAACCTATTTCAATGTGTTTTGAGCCCATCTTGACTGTTTCATGTATATTTCTATCTCAGGCATCTGAGTATGAATTTAGGGAGTATTGTTTTGTTCTAATCTCGGTTTTGAAATAATTTCTAGAGGTTCATAAGACTAAGTGAAACTCAAGCTGAAATTCATCTCTTTAAAAATCTTTTCTGCCTCCTCCCCTGGCAATCTGCTATTGAAAATAAAATATCAAATATGTGTATTGATCCTGAATTTGGACATATTCTTAGATGATACAAAGTGAATCTCATCTGCATTTAGCAATTTTTTGATATAATTAAGAGAAAAAGTCCTCATGGGGAGGAGTTTTGGGAGCTTATAGGATGCAAGCTCACATCCATACACTCTAATATAAGTGTAATTCTGGTACAAGTACCAGTATCCTATCTTGTCTTGATCTATCAAATGAAGTATCCTCTTAATGTCTTCACTTATCTTGGTTTTTTTTGTACTTCTTAGGACACTCATATCTAGATGAACAAACTGTTCAATGAACTGTTTGTAAGAGTATTCCTTTTGTTCTTTTATTATCAAATATGTCAAGAAGATTATTGATTGATGGTTGCCTTATTCACTGAGCTTTTTCTTGAAAATTTTGAATCTATCTGCCTGATAATAAACAAACATATATAATAAAACATAAGCACATTTAAACACTTATTCAATCTAAAACTTAAGAAATTGATCATGGACAATGTCTGCCAGGAATTGGCTGAAATTGAAAAAGATTGATGGTTTGTTGTGTGTCGAAAAATAGAAAGGAAGCCTAAAATGGGTTCATCTACCCACTTATCAGAATGATAGCCAAGGAGGTATGAAATTATTGTTATAATATGTTTAGCTTGATTAGGGAAAATGGAGGAAGGGTATGAAGGGTTTTTCTTTGGAAATTGAGTGTTTTTAGGTAGAAATATGTCAAAGATTTTAGCTCTTTTAGCAAAATCAAGATTTTGGTACAGTTCATTGAGGGATTCTAAGGAGAAAGGAGTGCTATTTTCCATAGAGGGATCTTGCATCATTTGGCCAATTGATTGGGCATTGATGGTGAAAATAATTTCACCAGTAGGGGGGATGATGGATCTTTGATTAGGAATGTAACAATCTTGGCACTTTCTCATGAATTCAAAGGCATAGAAGGTTTGATGGAAGATATAATGTGGAGGATTGGACTCCCAGAGTCAAATATCATATGAGTTGTCATTGAATTTGTTTTCCAAGAAAAAATACATCTCAAATAACTCAAATTCACATTGTGTTTCATTAATTTTATAATCCCTATCTACTAAAGGAACATTATCTAAGTCTATGGGAGGGTGGACCAATGGATTGAAAGGCTCCTCCTAGTTCTTGTTTTTAGGATTCATAACTGATTAATTTTGAAGAATTTTGACTAGAATTAGGATGAACAGGGTTATCGGGATCGCGTAAAAACAATGTGATTGGTTAAAGAAGAAAAGGTAAGTAGATGTTGCTTGGTTGCAGATAGATCAGTTGATAAAGACTAACACACTCTAAACCTGTAAAAAAATTGGCTTTACAGATATAATGGCACAATAAAGGTTTAAATAGATGAAATTGCAGGGTTTATATAACAAAAGTTTGTTACCATTGTAAATGGCACGGGTCTCTTAAATTGGATCATTGAGATTTAATTAAATGGTTAACGGATAAAGAAAACGAGAAATAATATTATTGGAAACAGATTAATGACATGGAAAACGGTAATGGCCAGGGTATTGGGTAGGGACCGTGGTATTTGGAATGAGGGGATAGTGGTTTTCGGGGGAGGGGAAGTAGGCGGATTGTGGTTTTCACCATGACGGGTGCGAAGAGAAGAGGGGAGGCCACGTGGTAGTGGTTCCGGATAGAGAAACTACTTATTCTGTACACCCCCCCCCCGTGGTAAATTTAGGATGGAGAGGGGGGGTCGAAATATAATGAGGATCGTTGATCGGGTAGATCGTGAGGGCTAACAACTGTAGATTTTTCAACCAGATACGATAAGACTTTTTTTGGGGGAGTGACCTTTGACTTTGGGTCGAAAACATAGGATAAAACATGAATGGATCAAATATATCACTTTATGTGCCCGACACATAATGAATCTCAAATACTTAGAATAAAGCAACTTTTTGTCAAATGCATAATGAAATAAAAAATTATGATATAGAATTTTTTATCATTTTTCAAAGCCAAAACACTTCTACCTACCCTTTCAATTTCACATTATTTTTTTGTAAACTAACATTTTTTATTTCTTCTAGGCGTGCATTTAGACTAGAAACCCCACTTCCCTTTTTTTATGAAAAGACTATTCTATCCTATCCCATATTTCTCCTATTAATTTAGATTAAACAGTTCAATCAATGTCATTTTATACCTAACTATTGATTTACAAGGATTAGACTGTTTGGAAAATATTTCTTCTCTAACCTAATTCATAAAATTCAAAATTGTTCAACCATGATTAAGTTGTATGGTGTAAACAATAAAAACTATTTATTGTGGAATTTTAAACAAACTACACACAATCTTATTTCATTTGACATAAGGAAAACTATCTATCAAAAATGGCATTTGAATTTGTAGCACTTTCAGTGTTATTTTCTTTTATGGGATTTTGATTTTATTTTTGTTCTTTTCAATGTTTTCTTTCTTTTTCTACTTTTTCTCTTTATTCATTTTTTAGATATACCCTCTTTTCATTTTTATTTTATGTATTTTTTTGGACATATGGTATTTACTGCGGAAATATATCATTCTCTTAGATTTAAAGGTTGCAGCATTACATGTAATGAGTTATTTTGGAAAACCAAATCTAGAGAGGATATTGGTTTCTAGAAATTTAATGATAACAACATCAGTGGCTAATCTGGAAGGTGACGCTTCAATCCATTAAGTAAAGTAATCAATGGCTATGAGAATCCACTTATGTTGGGTAGAGGATGGATGATTTATTTCACCAATGAAATCCAATCGCCATTTTTGGAAAGGACTTTCAACATATATGGGTTTTAATGACAAAGGCAATATTTTTATTTTTCCCCCAAATATTTGGCATTTGTGGTAGGAGTTTACTTTTGTATGGATATCAGGGAAAATGGTAGGCTAGTAGAAACTAGCTCTAAGGATCTTGTTAGCAGTGGTTTCCTAGTATATATGTCCACCACAATCACCTTCATGGAATTCCTGCATGGTTATTTCTGCATCATCTTTCAATAAACACTTTATTAAAGTAGCACCAACATCTTTCTAATACAAAATTTTGTCTATGATGCAATACTTGATTGCTTTTAACATTGGAGATATAGCCTTTATTTTTTTTAAGTCGAGGGGAGCATTTAAATCGAATAAAACAAATATGAGGTCTTCATACCAAGGTGAGGTCAGAAAAGCCTCATCAATTTGTGGAGTCATCTGCTCCTCTGGATCATCTAATGTACCAAAAAATTTGATATCCAATGCATGAAAGTTGGATTCAACCATTAATTTGGCTAGTCCTTGTCCTTCGATAAGCTTAGTGGGTTTGATTTCTAATTTGTACTCAAGAATGATAGAAATCCATTTACCTCTTTTACCATCTAGTCCATTTTGAGTTAAAATATCATTTACCACTAAATTTTCTACATAAGAAATTATATGGAAAAGTAGGATATACAATCTGAAATATTTGATTGCTTATATCAATGTAAAGACTTTTTTTTCCATTATTTTCTATTTCAATGATTCATCCCTTAAGGCCTTACTAAAGAATGCAATGGGTTGTTGAAATCCTTCATTTTTTTTCTGTAATAAAACATCTACAACAGCATGTTCAGATGCAAAAGAAAATATTATAAAATCTTTAGTGAAATTTGGACTGATAAGGATTGATGGTTTTTTTAGTGTTTGTTTAACTTCATCAAATGATTGCTTTGATTCACTGCTCCATCTTATTTCTTATTTATTTTTAACATATTTTTTTATATTTCTAAAAAGTTCTGCAAGGTTGGGAGTGAATCTTCTTAGGAAATTTATCTTACCAATAAATGATTGAAGCTCCTTAATGTTTCTAGGATGACCAATTTTCAATATGGCTTCAATTCTACTTGGATCAATCCTAATACCATATTTATAAATAATATCAGCTAGAAATTTTCCTTCTTCAAGGCTAAAATGTGTTTTCTTAGGATTTAATGAAATTCCAAACCTTCTACATTTTCCAAACACTTCTCTCATATGTAAAAACTGTTCATCATCAATTTTTGAATAGACAGTAATATCATCTAGATAGATCACAATAAACCTACCAATTTCATCAACAAAGACAATATCCATTGCTCTTTGAAATGTGGCTCCAACATCCATTAATCCAAAGGGAATATTCACATACATGAAGGCACCCCATGGAGTAGTGAGAGTTGTTTTATCTTGATCATCAAGATGAACTAAGACTTGGTTGTAGCTTCAGAAACCATCTAATAAAGAAATCCTACTAGATCCGACTACCTTTTGTAATATGTGATCCATTTTTGGAAAATGATAGTTGTCTTTTAGGGAGAACTTATTAAGATTTCTAAAATATATGCATAATCTGATTTCTCTTGTTTTATTCCTATTTGGGACTATGTTAGATACCCATTTAGAGTCCCTAAGAGGAACTATGGTTTTAGTACAATACATCTTTTTAATTTCTTTCTTAATCGAAGGCATCATAACTCGATTTATTCTTTGAAGTTTCTACTTAAATTGTTTCTTATCTTCTTTAATTCGGATTTTATGTTGTATAATACTAGTATCATATGCTTTGAGGTCTTCATAGGTCCAAACAAAAAAAAAAATGAGTTTTTTGAAGAAGGAAATATATTTTTGTTTGTCAGTAGTTGGTAGTGCTTTGGACATTTTTATCATTTTAGGATCTTTTTGACTCTCTATATTCCACTCTTCTACATATGCCCATGTGGGCTCAATCTTAGGCTTCTTAGCTACATCATTGAAAACAAATATTTCTTCTAATGGCACCAAATTGCTAGGTAAAACATTATCCTTTAACTAAAGTAATTGAAACTCTTTTTTTTCTGGATGTATTTCAAGCATTTCTAATTTATTTACAACTTTTTCTACATGAATATTTGCATATGAATTATCTAAATAATTTTCTAAATTATAATGTATAGCTATTTTATCTTCTAATTCACACTCTAAATCTATACTATTTTCTTCATATTCATCCTTAGATTGCAGAAAGTTTTCAATTTGTTTGTCATTTCCAAACACTTTCCCATACCTCATATTATCTGGTACAGTTGGTCAATGTTTTACTTCCACTGTATATTTTCTATTGGGGTGAGGCATTTTACATGTGCTGGCTAAAAAATCTATACCATTGGGACGTATGTTCTAATTTCTAGGAATTGCAGCAAGATCATATTCCATAAAACTTTCTAGAAAGTCAAGCACAATCAATCTAGGATATTTTGTAGAGTATTATCCTTTAATTTTTTTTTTAATTAACTCGGAATCTCCATCAATGGAAATTCTCTTGGCACCCAATTTTTTCAACAATCAATAGAAGTGCTTCATACTCTGCTATATTATTGGTACATTGAAAATTGAGCTTATATGAATGAACTTCAACATGATTTTTTCCTATGTTTTAAACGCACACTCCTACTCCAGAACCCTCTCTCCTGCATGATCCATCAAAAATCATGTTCCAAAGAGGTTCTATCTCAGTGTTTTGTTCCACTATTTTTGTTTTTTTTCATTCGTTTCACAAATATCATTTTCTACATTAGCAACTTGATTATTGATATCTCCATCATTATAAAGAATGAAAGAGTCAAAATCTGAGTGGAAAGAGTGAAGAGCATAGTTATGTGACTTATCCTAACTACTCACCATAAATTTCATCAAAGTTTCGCTATATAATCTCCTTTTCTAACCAAACACTAGTATAGTAGCAAAGGTCATGTCCATTTGTAGGGTCCCTTGTAATTTTTATCCCCATGAACATGAGAACAAAATGCCATATTTAGAGGGTATAGTTGCAACCACTATATCCATTAATAGACTTTTGGTTGTGATTTGAGCTAAAGTAACACATAAACCTTTGATGAGACCCAGGCATCTTACTTTGCTCGAATCAGATGAATAAAAATCCTTATAGGGTCTAGTAATTTTAAGACCATGTTTTTCCATAGCAACTTTGGGCATTAAATTGTGCGAAGCACCTGAATCTAACATAACATTATGAAGAATATTATTATGGACATTAAGGGTAACATAGAATGGAGGAACACCTATTTCCTGTGGTTTTCCATCAACTTCTGCCCAAAATAAGAGCTCAGGATGATCATCATTCAAATTAACAGTGTTAGTGTTTTCCCCTATGTTTAGAGCCTTCATCACTTGAGATATGTATATATTTTTGTTCTTTAGCTCTATTAGAGGAATGAGAATTTTTATTTTTTCTAATTCATTCTCAATTTTGAGTGATGTTTGAGTCTTACATAAGTTTAGGAAATCAAATTTATCAGCATTTTCTTTTTATACAGGTTTTGTTTGGTGGCTAGTGGCTGGGATTTCAGTTTTAGTATTTTTGAAAGTGTTGTCAACTATATTTTTTGGCAGGATTTTATGGTGTATTTTTTCCATAACTATCGATAGCTTTCTTGGTAGAATTGTCTATGATTTTCTTAACAACAGTATCCGAGGTTTTCTTAGCCGGATTTTCAGAATTATTTTTGTTGGGGGTATTTTAATTTTTCTTACTCCTAATATTATATTTCCTATGGAATTCTATAATATAATTTTCAAATCCCTCTTTGTAATTGTCTGATTCTTCTGAATCAATCTTAGTTCGGGAAAGTTGAAAAAGCTCTTGTTCTTATTCAGTGAAAAAAATTGTTTCATCATCATTAACACCCATAAAACTTATTTATTTATCTTCTACCCCTTCTACAATTTCCCCATTGTCATCAACATAATTCTCCTAAAATGGAGTTCTAATTTGTTGATCTTGACCTCTTTGTTCACTCTATTTGATTTCGGTAGGACTTCTTCTAACATTTTTATTACGATTTTGAGGTGCCAGCTAGTTTTCTCTAGGAGCAACCCTTTCATTTAGATTAATCCTTTCCATCATTATTTCTACTATTCTGAATGAGGAATATATTTGGAATCATCAGAATAAGTTGAGGGTTCTTCTCTCATGGTAAGTATTCTTTCAGTTTTTATCCTAGCCCTCTTTAATAACAAATTTCCTTTTATGCTCATTGCACCCCTTTTCATTTATTCTAATGTTGAGGAATTTCTCTCTGTCAATTGGTAGGACATGTCTTCCTCAAAGCCATATGGGGATTTTATTAAGGCTAGAACTTGTGGTGGTTTAATATTGGAAATAATTGCATTGTATAAACTATTGAATCTAGTGCAATAATCCTGAACACTTTTCCCAGGTGCCCTCCTAAATCTCTCATATTCTGATTGAATCTGAAGAGGGTTATTTTTAATTTCCGATATATTAAGTAATTTCTGATGGAATGTAGGGATATAACTTATGCTAGCAAGAGGCAAGTATTTAAGCTATTTCCTAACTTCTCCAATGAGAATTTGTGCAAACACCCTCATTTTAACATTTTCTCATCTACTTCCTAAAGGTCAAAATTATCATTTGTCCTATCTACATGTTGTTGGGCAATGATAGATCCAGTTCCATCGAACCATGGAATCCTTGTTTGATAGTTTTGTGGAATGTTTTCCAAAGGAACTTGAAGAACAACTGGAACATATGCGGATTCCATTATAGGTATATGAGGATGAACAATATGTGGATTGATCAAACATGGTTGATGGATGAAAGGTGGAGGTTGACTTAGAGGCAGATGTTGAACTGAATCTTGGGGTTTTGGTGAAGGTGAAGGTTGGATCATGGGTGAATATTGGGGAGAAGATGGGGTTTGATTTTCTTAATGAGAAATTACAGGGGTATTAGTGGAAACTACAGAAGAGGTAGGACTAGATGACTTGGGATGAACAATTTGTGATGAGGTAGATGAAACTGCAAAAGAAGTCAAGGCAGAGAGTTTAAAAGATTGTTGGACATATTTTTCATGAACAAAAAGATAAAGAAGTGAAACTAAACCTTGAAATTTATCAAAATATTGAATAATTTTAAGGTCAATATCAAGTTGGGTAGATTGTACTTGAAAGGAATGGCGTCTTAATCTAGCCTGGTCTACCACTATTTGATCTACCCAATTGGCTGACTTAGTTATAAACAACCTATGTTCAAAAGGTAAGTCAAATTTAATGTCTTGTAGAGTAAAAAAATATTTTAGGAGAGAATTTGCTTTATAGGGAGGAATGCTTCTTCCTTAACTTTCTGCTATACTTTTTCTTCTCAACATTTTTTGAGGATCATCAACAATAACTATAGGATTTGGATCAAGATGAGATCTAGTGTGAGTTCTTTTGGAAGCCATAATTAAAATATATTGCACACACACAATTATTATTTACAAAAATGAAAAGCAAACAATCTCTCGAAATATTCCTATCATACACTTTTTTAACCAGGGTTATAAATTCGAAGAAAATTAAAATATTTTTAATTCTTCCCCGGTATGGTCACGACTATGTTATCGAGCTAAAATTTACGAGATTGTGAGAATAAACAAAAAGGACAACATCAAAACCACTTTTGAAGTTGGAATCTAGACCTCTCAGCTTCAGAGAGGGATCTCTCAATAAAATTTAGCTATGTTTTGAGTGAATTTTAGGCTATTTATTACTGTTCTTGATTTTTTTTTTTTTGGATTGTTTGGTTGATTAAATTGCTATAATTCCATTGGGTTTTGGAGTCTTAAAATTAACTAGATCTGCATCAATTTTTTAAGGAGTCTCATAGGGAAAGCTAGGTTCCACTAAATGGTTCTTTAAGGATTTTAAATCAATTATGAAAATGGAAGAAATGTAGAATTCAATAGAAATTAAGGAGCAGTTAAGTATTCCTCAATTTGACCTCATCAGAAAACATGTAAATTACAAATAGCCAGAATAGGGTGCTCTTAATAACATGTCCTATTCATCACAATTTATGTTATGTAATTAAGATTTTTAGAAATATAGAGAAAGGAATAACAACGAATAATGCATTAACAAAAGAAAAACATCACTAGTAGATGCACCACATGAATCCTATGAAGAATGTCCTTGTATTATTGATGCTTCCAGCAACCACAAAATTACAATGCTTAGCATAAATTATACTCACCAATCAACCAATAATACTTTAAATAGTGAAGTATTTATACTAATTACAAGAAGGATTTATAGAATCATTGTCTCAACTGACAGTGTATTATTGGCATGATATCAAACAATAAAATTGAATTGTCACAATATAATAGGAAAGGTGTATAATGATCTGGAATGTTGGCACTGCTTTGGAGGAAAAAGTTGTTGAATAGACCTATTTCTGGGTTTCACCAGCTGATGTGCTAGTTTATGTGCTGGCCTATGTTGATTGCCTCTGAATTGCTTACTCCTGTAACTCGCAAAGTTTATCCCATCGATCTCCATCTAGGATGGTAAACTTATTTACCTTGCGGTAAATCTCATCAACTTCTGTGTATATAGAAAAGTTGGTTTTAGAAAAAAAACATGATTTACTTCATGTTAGATGAAGAAATCACTACCCATTGTTTCTAAAAATTCTCTGCCTGTCATGATGCCTTTGATGCTTGCAAATTTGAAGTTGTCCCTCGCAATCTCTTTTAGTTTTCTGAGATAATATTCACAAGAAATTAAATTATCATTAATTACAAATAAATAATATAGACCCTTCTGTGTTGAAGGCTCAGTTCTGGAAAATAATCTATTAAATTCTATCTCCAGACTGTGACATTTCTCTTCTAGCTAAACAACTATATTCTTCTTGGTAAGAATCCTCTTCACTTCTAGAATAGTCTATGTCCTGTCATCTACTCCCAAATCATCAAGTTCATATATGTTATTAGAGTTTAGGAGCTTGATAATGTTTGTTGATGTAGTAGGAATTTATCCCAACTCTTGCTTGATATCTTTTATAGCATATGTTGCTTTTTTGAATAACTCTTTGTGCTCAACTATAATATGGATGCAAGGCCAGATTTCAGAAATGGATGTCATGATGTCTGTCCAGATGATTTCCTTGGCTTGGGCCAAGGTCTGTCCTATTGCTGACTCTCTTTTTGAATTCTGCAATATTTCAATTGGTTTATGAGCTCTCGGTGATTTTGCTAAGTGAGAGGCCTCACTCCTTGTATTTTGGTCCTGTAACACTTTAACCCGTTCCTACAGTTTCTTAATTTATTCTATCTAAATGGACATAATTTATACTACCTTAGTCAATTGTTCAACACCATTTGCTGTCAGTGTAGTCCATGGAGTAGAAGTTGTAGCTGTAAGAAAAGATGTAAGAGTTACAACATCTAATGGAATCATAGAAAGTTTTGCAGTCTTTTCCTTTTCTTTGATCATCTTCTCCATGTCAGTCTCCATCTACCTCATTTGTGCATTTTGGTCCATGATGAGCTTCATCATATCAGTATTTTGGGTCTCTATCTCCTCAATATATTTGGCAAGAGGATCTTCAGTGGTTTTGATCTAAATTTTAATGTTAGCTTTGTTGTTATAATTTCATCTTCATATTTATATTAAAAGTGTTGATATTTGCTTCTTGTACATGGGATTATTTAAGTGCTTATGATTGTTTAACAAGTAAATGTGAGAATATTATGTTGAATACTTGAACATAAAAAACATTGAAACTAAATTTTGAATAACAACAAATAAACACATAGCAAACCATCACAATTGATCCATTAACACATTGTTTTGATGAAGGAGTTCACCCCTCCTGGGCTACATCTCTATGGTCTAGCTTCCATGGCTTGGGCCTTTGTAGTAGCTCAATTGTGAAAAATCTTTTGTTTACAGCCTTGTAATGCCTCTGAAACTTTCTCGAATGTCTCAAAAACATCAAAATCTACCTAGAATGACTCTTCCTAAGCCAAAATTGGTAGAAAATTTATCCATTTATGGCCAAAACAAATTTCCCTAGTGAAATGCATCCAAACCTTGAGGAGAATCTATTTAGCTCTGACAAACTGGGGATTCTGCTAAAATTAGCAGAGTCTACTAAACCCACTACCATAAAAAGTAGGATTAGTTAGCATTAAAATTGTCCTTAACAATAGATAAGCATGTCTTAACTGTGGATAATCAAATTCCATAAAACCTGAATTAATTAATTTTAACCACTGGATTTACATTAATTAAATCGAAATTAGGATTAACCTTCATGCTTTATATTCTTCTTCACCCTTGGTCTTTGTAGCATGGTTATATGGGGAGGGGGTTGGCCCCCTCCAAACCCCTGCCATAGGATTTCTTCAAAAAAAAATATAAGTTGTGATCTTATATGGTTAAGACCCAAAATATAGGTAAGGTGGTAAGGCACTCAGATGGTGCTGGGTAGGTCCTGGATTCGACTCTGACCCCTGCACAATAATTTTTCCCCACACAACATTCTTCCAACCGAAACTTTGAAACTTTGGTTAAAATTAATATATATCTGATTGCCCATGTCCAAGGTTAAGACTTTGGTTATAAATAAATACATCGCACAATTCATATATGTGCCTCCCATGGTTACAAACCTTGGTTTATAAAAATATGTAATTTGAACTTCATGTAATATGAAACTTCTTTGATCTGCAGTTACTCCAAGGTTTGGATGGGGTCCACTAGAGGGGGCACATGGCAGCCCCTGGCTACACCATGTGTCCAAATTTGGTTGCACCATTCCAAACTAAAAAAAAATCTCATTCAACCTTAGGATAAACTGTAAGAAAAAAATCACCTCCAGAGTTCACTAACTAATCTTGTTCTGACACATGTCAAAGTGTCATTAAGAAAAAAATAGAGAATATTCCTTGAATATACTTGGTATGTTGACTGGGCTTCCATGTCATCAACATGTCACACTTCTACAATTTTTTTAGTTGTCTTAAAAATTAACAACATTTCATCACTTCCTCATCTAGAGTTGGTTTTTTATGAAACTAATTGCATCAGATTCCTTGCAACGAGCTCTTCTCCGTCGTTCTAGTTTTGGAGCATATCTGAGCACTTTCATTTTTGAGATTAATACTGAGCCTCTCATCATTCCTACCCACTAGAAGCATTTTTGACCCCAAAAGGTACTGTCAGTTGTTCAAAAGGTGAGGGTACATCTCCCTCACGCTTTCAATCTCCATCCATTTAACCTTGGAAGGATTTTGTCCCTTGAGTCCCACTCTAATGTATTCAACATTCCCTCTTCTTGAAGTTCTATTTATTCTATCAAGTATGAGATCTTGTTGAAGTTAATCAAGATATTCTCACGAGAAATCATCTATTGATGGCAGTTGAGCATGCTCTCCTTGATCATCAATCAATGGAGGCTCGAACAATCTCAGATTCTCAACATTAACGATAGAATATATTTGCATATAAGGAGGAAAAGATATCTTAAATGCATTGTTACCAATATTTTCTATAATTTTAAAAGGACCATAATGGATTGGCTTAAGTTTTTTACCTTCTCCTTGAAGTATTTATTTGCTGATATATAACCAAACTTCATCACCAACCTGGAAGGAAGGAAAAATACAATTTAACAATCCTTGAGGAAGGAATATTTATATGTCACGACAAGTACATCAAGAAAATGCTCAAGAAATCAAAAATGGAAGATTGAAAATTCACCCTTACTCCGATGGTAACAAGCTGCAAATTGAGCATAGCCTACTCATCTAAGGATGTGGATCACAAGTTGTACAGGTATATGATTGGTAATATTCTATATGTAACAGCCTCCCAACCAAATGTTATGCAAGTAGTTCAACAAGTAGCAAGATTCCAAGCAGCACCAAAAGAATCACATATTATTTCCGTCAAAATAATTATTTGATATCTAAAGGGCACAAAAAAATATGGCTTGTGGTATCCCAAGGGTAACAATCTCATTATTCAAGCTTTTACAGACGTTGATTGGGCAGGAAGTGCTGATGATCGTAAGATTATTGGTTGAGGAGCATTGTATCTAGGTGGTTGTCTCGTATCATGGTTGAGCAAAACTAAAACCTCAATCTTGTTACCTATAGTGAAAGAATAATACATCGCAGTGACAGCTTGTTGTACTTAAGTCCTTTGGATGAAACAAACTATGCAAGATCTTCAAGTACAATTCAGTGAGCCTATTCACATATTTTTTGATAACAGTAGTTCCATCAACATCTTGAAGAATCATGTCATGCATTCAAAAACAAAATACATTCCAATCAAATATGATTTTCTTAGAGAAAAATTCGTTGAGAAGAATATCAAACTTGAATATGTTGGTACAAAATAACAAATCACTAATATCTTCAATAAACCTTTACCTCATGAAACATTTTAATATCTTCGCCAGAACCCTGGGATTCTCCCAAGTTCTCATTAGATTTTCCTTATTTAGAAAATAAAGGGAGAGTGGAAGTGTGTATAGGACCGCAGGATGGTTGTGTTTTAGGGGGAGTTACCCTTTGCCATTGATGTCAAATGGGGAGAGAATGTTGTATGAATAGGTGTAATGATCACAAGGAGAGTACTTGTGTTTCCATTACTGCGAAAGGGGGAGATTGTTGATCAATGGTTTTCATTGATGTCAACCCAAGTAGCACCAGGGGCTACCCCAGTTAGTAACTATTCATGGTTTGAGAGATATTCATGTTTGAAGTTAGTAACCCCAGTTAGTGGGCTAAAACCCCATGGGGTTGTGGCATGACACTATTCATTGGTTGTGGTAATTGAACAGTCACTAGTTAATAATTTTTAAGCTCCTAAAATACCTCCCACATTCACTTGTTGAAGACCTTCTTAACCTAAGAATTTATATAAATTTTGATCCTCATATCCTCCCCATGTATGGATTTCGCTACTTGAAACAGGCCATCAAGGAATTTTCTCGATAACTTTTTTTATGGGAAGTATTAGATGGTGAAATTAAAAACCCACTTGGGTGAAATCCTGATGAAGATCATGTCTGAATTTCTGATCTCGGTTCGCTATATTTTTTAGATATATAATCTGTGGAAGTTAGGGTTTTTGCAGGCTTCAAATTTTCATCTCAAAGAGGTGATCTTGGGAAAATAATTATAACACTCTCTCTAAGAAGCAGATTGGAATTTTGTAAAATGTTGCGGATAATGCACAGACTTCAGTTTTATGTGTATATATTTCCGAGCTGAAGGAGGAATCAGTGACATGTGGCACGTCATACAAGCTAGCTCTACTGAACTAATCCATAATTATGTCATTGTGAGATATTGGGCATAAATTTGCCTTGAAGAATCCAAATTGGGTCAGACCTGTGGAATTGAAGAGAAGACTCAAAGGGCTACTAGAGGACTTAAAATCACATATTGGGGATCTGAAATAACAAAGATACATCATAATCAATATCAATCTCCTAAAATGCAAGAAAAAGCTAGATCATGTGCTGTCAAGGGCTGCAAAGTGCCAGAATTTCTAGGGTAGCAAAGAAAATCAAGGTGAATCAAAATGATGTAGCAGTGGTAAGCTCGAGATAAGTATATTTTGTATATGCATGTTCATCTGTTAATTGCATTAGGTTCTTTGTATTCTATTTTTTTTTAACACTGACATATGCTCTACATGATGAGGCAAGTTTTCCTATTATCATGTCATGGGTATTTACTTGAAGAATTTTTTCAGGTATTATATGTTCATCAAGATAAGACCCAATGCATGATCTAATGTTATGAAGAGTGAGAAAGGGTAGCATGACAAGAGCAACAATCAAGGTGCAGAACAACAGTAAGAAGTTCATCACATAAAGTCTTAAAGTGGGCAGCACTATATACAATCATTGTAAAGGTATCATTGTTCCGAGTCATTGTAAAATAGTCATTGTAAAATTTGTACAAGTGTCTATCTGCCAAGAATTAAAGAGGAAACTTTAGGAGGTCTAGGATCATCATTAGGTGGTTGTGCCATAGTTGGTTAGCTATTAACCAATTTTGGTTAGCTTATAACTCTTTGAGGTGGCCAAAGACATGGTTTCCTTCGAGCAGGTTGAGACTATCAAAAATTGCATAATTTGTATAGCAATTTGCTCTTTACAAAATAGAAAATAGACCGGTCCTACAAAATTTACAAAAAAAAAAAAAGAATTATAAAAACATAAACCCTCTAAAGTAAAAGCACCTCAAATCATCCATTTAAAAAATTATAAAAACAAAAACAATCTAAAGTAAAAGCACCTGAAATTGTCCATGTGGTTTAAGTTAACTCCTCACCTTTCCATAAATTCTACTTACATAAAAACTCAAAATGTGTCATTTAAAAAAATTATAACACAAACCACATAAATACTCAGAATGTATCATTTACAAAAATTATAACACAAACCATCTAAAATAAAAGCACCTGATATCATCCATATTGGTCTAAGTTTTAACTCCTCACATTTCAATAAATTCTATCCACATAAAAACTCTGAAAACTCTCAATGTATCAATTAAAGAAATTATAAAAACACAAACCATGTAAACTAAAACCACCTCAAATAGTTCATGTTCGTCTAAGTTTTAACTCCTCACATTTCCACTCACATAAATACTCTTAATGTATCATTTAAATAAATTATAAAAACACAAACCATCTAAAATATATAAAGAAATTATAAAAATATGAACCATCTTAAGTAAAAACACCTGAAATCTTCTATGTTGGTCTAAGTTTTAACTGCTCACCTTCTTTAAATTCCACTCACATAAAAACTCTGAAAATTTTGAATGTATCATTTAAAGAAATTATAAAAATACGCATTATCTAAAATAAAAACACCTAAAATCGGCCATGTCTGTCTAAGTTTTGAACTCCTCACATTTCCATAAATTCTATCACATAAAAACTCTAAAAATATCATTTAAAAAAACTATAAAAACACAAACCACCTAAAATCGTCCATGTTGATCCAAGTTTTAGTTCCTCACATTTCCATAAATTCCATCATTTAAAAAAATTATAAAAACACAAACCACACGTCCATGTTGTTCTAAGTTTGAACTCCTCAACTTTCCATAAATTCCACTCACCTAAAACCTCTGAATATATTATTTAAAAAAAAAACTATAAAAACACAAACAGTAAAAGCACCTGAAATCGTCCAGGTTGGTCAAGGTTTCAAGTCACGTCGTTTTAACTCCCCACGTCTCCTGCATCCTGGTAGAATTCGTTGGACCAAACGCCGCAAAGTCCTTCCATGTTTCCCGTGAAAATCTGGTGAGTGCTTTCATCATATGCGATTGCCCGGACTGCATCATTCAATACTGCCTTTCTGATTTTAGAACAATTTGGGTCCTCCGAACAGATCTTTGCTAAGCATTTCCCTGTAACAATGCTGCTAACATTCACAGTGTATATCCATCCATTTCCGTCTGGTGCGAGCCGGCGGCAAAGAGAAATGATAATATCCTGTGAATTAGAAAAGTATGAATGCCTGAAAATGTCCAGGTAACTTAACGCTGGCCATTCTGCAGGTGGGTGATCCTCAAGTGTCACTAAAATCTCACCTCGAAGATTACAAACATGAAATTTTCCGGATTCAGTGCAGCAAATAAACTGCGATTTTTTATATAAATAGTAAGGTTCACGGACTGCAGTAATATTTGTATTTATGATGTTTATTAAAAGAGGGTTTTCATCGCATATCTGTACAACTTCCATATCCGTCCAATGTGTTTGAATAAGTAGTGTATTGCTGCCACACAACACTACAAACAATAGGATCTCCTCATCATGAGACCGAGGGAGAAATATTTCTTTTTGCAGTATTCCGTTAAGTTTGGAAAAAATTTTGAATTCAAATCCAAACCTTCCATCAGTTTTAGTGGAAGAAATTTGATGGAATATCACAATGTCCATATTTCCTGGACCTGTATTTTCTAGATTTGAACAAATACGCATGTAATTTGGAGTAACATCTGTGAACCCTAGATTTGTTATTGTAAACAACATTGTGTACTTTTTTAATTCACAACACTTGAATGTATGGTCAGCGAAATCGTGAACGATGGCCCTGCAATTTGGAATATCAAAACACCGTTCCATTATGCGGGACTCTCCAGGAAAAAGCCGCGTGGTCTTTAGAGTTTCTCCTTTTTGTATAGATGCGATATCGAGGCTTATTATCTGAACTGTGTCATATTTCCAATTCTTATGAGACACCATATGCGCTATTAGAAATGAATTATTGTGTTTGTTGTAACACACATTTTGTACATACCCCTTCACATGGTTGGCACTAATGCTTCCCTCGGTCTTACAGTCAACATGCGAAATTTGATGTCCATCTCTTCTGAATAGCACCAAATCCGTATTGGAATGGACAACCAGTATTATATCAGCCCCAACAGCCATATGTTGAATACTACTCATGCCCACATGCCCAAAGCTCTGTACATGATAATCTCTAAAAATATGTGGAAGCTTCCTACTGTTGCCCAACTCTCGGAGACGCAGAGAGTGGAAGATCGTGACCGGCGATGAATGTCCTCTTTGTTGAAGTTGGTTTTGATCAGAAAGTACCTCTGATGAATTCGTAGCAATTTCTGGAAGCGGACTTGACAGAAAATTTCCTTCGTACTCTTCTTCCGTAGGCATCTTCTTTTTCTGCGAACCATCTGCCATGTCTAACTATCGAGTCTCCTAATGAAAAGCAAGTGTCTTTTGATTTAGAACCGTGAAAGGAGATTTCTATGACTCCATAAAGGAATTGATAGATTTCTTATAAATAGATATCACTTCCGTTCTCCTTGAGTGTTATGGGCAATGAACGTCGTTTGTGGACACAAAATTTAAAATATATATATATTTTTAAATAAAAATGGTCTTATGGTGCTATAGAACACCACTCCTCATGATTTCTTTGGGGGCAGCCAGATTGCGGTTCATCAGATCCATGTAAATGGTTTCTTTTTAGTTGGTTGATAATTATTCCAGGGAGTTTTAAATTGATTTGCAAAATATAAAAATTATATAATATATATATATATATATTAAATAGTTTTAGGGTGCTATAGAGCACCACTTATGGTTTTTTTGGTTGCAACCAGATTGCGGTTAATCAAACCCATATGTAAATTGTCCTTTTGAATTGATTGATAATTATTTTAGGTGTTTTTAAATTGATTTGTAACATATAAAAATAAATAAAAAATATCAAATAAATAATAAGTTAGGTTTTGTTACAATATTATAAGTCAATACCATGGTATAAATATTTTATTTTAATAAAATTTAATAGTTACACTATAACAAGATTTTTAAACATAGATATTTATCTATTTTTACCATGAATTCAAAATTTAAAATTGATTTTATAACATTTTTTAACTCATTTATATTGTATTTTATTTTGATAAAAAAACTTTTCAATTAATTTTGAAATTTTGATATAAATATAATCAAATTTATTAAACACACATATCTATATATATATATATATATAATGGACCAATACCAAAATTTATCAAAACCATAATTTATTAGAAAATTAAAATATTTTATTTCAATTTTGTTTTATAACATTTTTATCCAACCAATTAATTATATTGTTTTTCTTTTCTTCAACAAAATTTCAACTTACCCACCCACTTCAATCCTAACATTTTTATCTAGCAAATTGTATTGTTTTTTTTTCTTAAAAATAATTCAATTTACCCACCCACTCCAACCTTGGGGCCACTAAGAAAGGCACTCATGGTTCCAATGGAAGGCTAGGAAACTAGGGAAAACAAGTTTGATTCGTAAATCAGGCCATATCACACGTGGAGAAACCTACTTATTGGCCAGCCTACTCGGCGAACTACATTACTCATTTGAAACATCATTAATGGTTAGGTTATCCCTTAGTTGGCCGACTAGGTGGAACTAAACTCAATTGGGAAGGGTGGCCTGTATTCATCTTTGGCACTCTCCCACTTGGACCCGCCGTGAAACAACATCTAGTGGAAACATTCCAATTGAATTGACTAGAGAAAGCACATTTTTATCGAGTAATTTTTAAATTTTTTTTTTTAATTTGTTGAATTAGTTTTGATTTTATTTTTTCATAAGAGACAAAATACCATGGTTGCATATTACATATAAATTGTGAAAATCAAATTTGATAATAATAATGCTTAGTTTTGATTTTTTCCATAAGAGACATAAAAAAAAAAAAAAAAAACAATAGGGTTGCATATAAATTATGAAAATCAAATTTGGTAATGTTAATGCTTATTTTATCATAAGTTAATTAAAAAGATATAGTTATTTTTGTTTTTAAAACTAGTATTTGCTCAATGTGAATGTGCTTTCATGAGATCATCGTTTTTTAAGGTAATGAATTTATTATGTTTTTATGAAATTTTATATTAATATATTTCTTTTTAATGAAAAATTAACCAAACTAAAATTTGATAATATTAATGTTTAGTTTATCATAAGTTAATTAAAAAAATAAAGTTATTTTTGCCTTTAAAACCAATATTTGCTCAATGTGAGTGTGCTTTCATGAGATAATCATTTTTTAAGGTACTGAATTTATTATGTTTTTATTTTTTATGAAGAATTAAATTATGTTGTATAAAAATAATGTTAATTTTAGATATATTGAAAGTGATTAGAAAAATAAAGGCTTTTATGTAGCTAAAACCAAAATCACTATCAAAATTTATCACTACCAACTCAAATATCAACCTAAACTTATACATAATTTTTGCATTTAACAATTTTATCAACAAAAAATTGTTAAAGTAACAGTGGAATAATTCATGTGTATTCTTGTATGCTCATATTCCAACAATGTGCATACTTGGTTGTGAGCAGTTTTTTTCTCCCAATGTATATCCTTTGCCTCCAAGTGAGGATAACAATGGCATTAGATTAAGCATAAGGTGTGGACACATGGATCCTTGACATGGTATCAAATGTATGCCTTGTGTCATACAATATTCTTCTATGTATCAAATTCCAATATCAATACCTTAAACCACTATGTTTTATCTCTCAATGTTGTAAGGGGAGGAAATTTATGCCTTGGGTCATACAATATTCTTCTATGTATCAAATTCCAATATCAATACCTTAAACCACTATGTTTTATCTCTCAATGGTATCAATCACCTATGAATGAGGATATTAGTGTGATGAGGCAAAATTAAAAACTATGTATTGGTTTAAGGGACTTGGAAATGATTTGTGGAGGAATCCCGTGACTTAAGGTATAAAAGAATCTTCTAATCATGTAGCATGAAGAATAATAACAAAGTACCACATAGAACATTGCAATGTCATTCTTCTCTTCCAAGTACAAAGATGGGAATCATCGGAATATTTTAAGGACTAATTATAGGTCTAAATATGCTTGATGTAGCCACAAAAAGAAACTCTATGAATTCTCCCTACAATAATATTTTTGGAATACATGATTATGAAAAACACCTCGAACCACCTTAGAATACCTTTAATTTTATCATTTCATTTTAGTAAGGATATAGATTCCATTAGAATATTTGTAGACAAAGTATAACTCTTTGGGCCCTAGACATCATTCAAGGAGAAAACCTAGGTCTTAAATAATAAAATAAGCTTCTAAGTATCAAGGTTAAATATTTTTATTTAGTCCACCATTTATGACCTCTTCAACATACCCTTTGGATTTGAATGGAAATATTGTGGATATTAGGAAGCTTCTAGAGCTAGGTATGGGTCTTAGGGCCTTGGATATGTTTATGAGAGAAACTAAGGTCTTATGCTATAAATGAAGTTTATAGGAACCAAATTCCAATGAAAAACATGACCATGGAAGGGGATATATGGCATCCAAGTGGTTTAATGTGCATTATTACAATTTTTAAGCATAAGTTATGGATCAACAAGTCCTCAACATGCTCGTGGGAGGGATCCTTTGCTTGATCCATTATAGGAATATTTCAAGCATCCAAGGGAGAGACAAATGCCTCAACCTACATATATAACCTTCCAACTATATCCTTTTCCTTTTAGAGGGAATATTGGCATCATTAGGGTTTTTGGAGATGTAGGTATCAATACAAATAGTTTGACCAAGCTCAAGATCAACATCCATGAATGGGTCCAAAAACTACCTCAAAGACCTCTATATGGGATACTTTCCTCCAAGTTGCAATATGGATGCCATTAGATTTTGAGTTGCTTTCTCGGTTATGCTCCAATTCTACAGGTGCTGACATACGTAGTGTATGTACGGAGGCTAGCATGTATGCTATTCGAGCACGGAGAAAGACAGTTACTGAGAAATATTTTCTTGAAGCTGTGAATAGATGATGGTATATTCTTTAGTGGTAATCAAACTTTCCTTTCATGGATCAAACAATCGTGTTCCCTCTGCAAATTCTCCAACAGAATATCTCAATGCAGTGATTCATGGTCATAGGGTCTTGCGATGCTTGCTACTACCAATGAATCTATTTCAACACATCAATTTCTCCTTCCTTAGGTCGTTAATAGCTAAATTGAAAAACATATCTTGGAGGCAAGTAGAAGGATCATGCAAAAATTTGAGAGATCTGACTATAAGGCTACTTAACCGACTTGCCATCGATTTAGAAAATATTATCACTAATTTGTGGCTATTGTGGGATTCCAATTTCTAGATGATTCGATTTAAGAATAATAGAATCGATGCAAAATAAACTGTTTTACCTCTTCTCCATGCGTCATTGTAGTGAGCGCTCCTCAATTTATCATCTCATGGTGCTGCTTCATGGCTTTGTTCACCGTATTGGAAACTGCAACGATTTGGCTCTTGCACCAAGGAGCTCCACCTCCTCTTCGGCTCTGCAAGAGAATCAGGTACAACTCGGCTTTCCATCCGGCGATCAGGTAATCAAGATCACCGTTGACACCACTTCTGCGTTCAATACTGCTTCAATTGCGTTCAACAGTTGTGACTGTTGTCTCACTTTCCATACAAATTCAACACTAGGGGTAACGCCCCTCAATGAGCTTTAAAGCTCTGGTTTACTCCGCCTAAAAATCTTTGCATGGACTACTCCACACAAACCGCCAACAGACTCATTTCCATGCCAATTACAACATATACCAATGATCCTTACTCCAGCTCTAATACCACATGTTAACAAAATAACTAACTCAGAAACAGACATAAAGCACACATAATAAAGCACACACAAAATAAAGGTGGAAAAGGAAGAAGCCTCATGGCTTCCTCATGTATTCTTTCTTATTAAAAGAATTTAATTTACAATTTAAATAGATGAGAGAAAATTTCTAAGATAGTCCATGCTATCTTAGACTCCTTTGGTTGAGATAATTTCTCAACAAAAACCCACCAAGATAGGAGTTCCTAAACAAACTCCAATATTTGAGGAACAACCCAAGAGTTAGGCACATATTCCTAACTTGGAATATTTAATTAATTAATTATTTATTTTGGATTTATTATTGTTATTTTAGAGAGGCTAACAGAGAATTTCCGAGGTAGCAAAGAAAATCAAGGTGCAGCAAAATGATGCAGCAGTGGTAAGCTCTAGGTAAGTATATTTTTTATATGCGTGTTCATCTGTTAATTGCATTAGGTTCTTTGTATTCTATTTTTTTTTTAGCACTAACATACGCTCTACATGATGAGATAATTTTTTCTATTATCATGTCATGGGTATTTACTTGAAGAATTTTTGCAGGTATTACATATTCATCAAGATAAGACTCAATGCATGATCTAATGTTCTAAAGAGTGAGAAAGGGTAGCATAACAAGAGCAAAAATCAAGGTGTAGAATAACAGTAAGAAGTTTATCACGTCAAGTCTTGAAGTGGGCAGCACTGCATACAATCATTATAAAGGTATCATTGTTCCGAGTCATTGTAAAAGAATCATTGTAAAATTTGTACTAGTGTTTATCTACCAAGAATTAAAGAGGTAGCTTTAGGAGGTCTAGGATCATCATTAGGTTGTTGTGTCATAGTTGGGGTAATGGTCTAGTTTGTCTTCTTCTTATTAGAAAATCATTTAGGTGGTTTTTGTCCTGCAGGGGGTTTCCACCTTAAAAATCATGTGCATTTGTGTTCATTTTGTTTACTTCTATCATTGTACAAACACTAATAATAATTGAATATTAACTAATGCTATGAAAGATTAATAATAACACTAATTGAACGAAATGCTGATTCACCCCCTTTGAGTATTTTCAACAACATTTGGCCCAAAAGTGTAACGCATCTTCATGCATTCATGCATACACCACACATGACCTCTTAGGGATATATTTTCCCTCAAATTCTTGGGTGGAGATTTTGAGGATATTGGGAAATTTTAAGAACTTGTTATGGGACTTGATGTCTTGGATGAGGTTGGGATTGTAGGGAGGCTTAGTACCATAGAAATGAATTCTTAAGAAAAACACATGACCTTTAAAGAGTATATTTATCTTCCTAGTGAAGCCCGAGTGGAACTATGTGAATTATTACAATTTTCAAGTTCACGTTATGAGCAAAGGGGTCATCAACATGTTAATGAGGAAAACTAGGATCTACTCCATAAAAAAACATTTCATTAACGTCAGAACAAAAAAATATGTAAAACATTTCCTCACATTTCCATAGATTCCACACAAAAACTCTGAATGTATCATTTAAAAAAAATTTAAAAACACAAACCATGTAAAGTAAAAGCACCTAAAATCTTCGTTCATGCTGGTCTAAGTTTTAACTCCTCACCTTTCCATAAATTCCACTCACATAAAAACTGTGAATGTATCATTTAAAAATATTATAAAAAACAGAAATCATCTAAAGTAAAAAAAACTTCAAATCATCCATTTAAAAAAATTATAAAAACACAAAAAGTAAAAGCACCTGAAATTGTCCATGTGGTTTAAGTTTTAACTCCTCACCTTTCCATAAATTCCACTTAGATAAAAACTCAAAATATACCATTTAAAAAAATTATAACAAAAACCACATAAATACTCAGAATGTATCATTTACAAAAATTATAACAACACAAATCATCTAAAGTAAAAACACCTCATATCATCCATGTTGGTCTAAGTTTTAACTCCTCACCTTTCCATAAATTCCACTCACATAAAAACATTGAATGTATCATTTAAAAAAATTATAAAATTACAAAGCATCTAAAGTAAAAGCATCTCGAATCGTCCAAGTTAGTCTAAGCTTTAACTCACCTTTCCATAAATTCCACTCACATAAAAACTCTGAAAACTCTCAATGTATCCATTAAAGAAATTATAAAAACACAAACCATGTAAACTAAAACCACCTCAAATAGTCCATGTTTGTCTAAGTTTTAACTCCTCACATTTTCATAAATTCCACTCACATAAATACTCTTAATGTATCATTTAAATAAATTATAAAAACACAAACCATCTAAAGTATATAAAGAAATTATAAAAATACAAACCATCTTAAGTAAAAACATCTGAAATCTTCTATGTTGGTCTAAGTTTTAGCTGCTCACCTTCTTTAAATTCCACTCACATTAGCTGCTCACCTTCTTTAAATTCCACTCACATAAAAACTCTGAAAATTTTGAATGTATCATTTAAAGAAATTATAAAAAGCTATCTAAAATAAAAGCACCTAAAATCGTCCATGTTTGTCTAAGTTTTAACTCCTCACATTTCCATAAATTCTATCACATAAAAACTCTAAAAATATCATATAAAAAAATTATAAAAACACAAACCACCTAAAATAGTCCATGTACTCCAAGTTTCAGTGCCTCACATTTTCATAAATTCCATCACATAAATGTATCATTTAAAAAAATTATAAAAACACAAACCACACCTGAAATCGTCCATGTTGTTCTAAGTTTTAACTCCTCAACTTTCCATAAATTCCACTCACCTAAAACCTCTGAATATATTATTTAAAAAAAAAACTATAAAAACACAAACAGTAAAAGGACCTGAAATCGTCCATGTTGGTCAAGGTTTCAAGTCACGTCGTTTTAACTCCCCACGTCTCCTGCATCCTGGTAGAATTCGTTGGACCAAACGCCGCAAAGTCCTTCCATGTTTCCCGTGAAAATCTGGTGAGTGCTTTCATCATATGCGATTGCCCGGACTGCATCATTCAATACTGCCTTTCTGATTTTAGAACAATTTGGGTCCTCCGAACAGATCTTTGCTAAGCATTTCCCTGTAACAATGCTGCTAACATTCACAGTGTATATCCATCCATTTCCGTCTGGTGCGAGCCGGCGGCAAAGAGAAATGATAATATCCTGTGAATTAGAAAAGTATGAATGCCTGAAAATGTCCAGGTAACTTAACGCTGGCCATTCTGCAGGTGGGTGATCCTCAAGTGTCACTAAAATCTCACCTCGAAGATTACAAACATGAAATTTTTCCAGTTCAGTGCAGCAAATAAACTGCGATTTTTATATAAATGATAAAGGTTCACGGACTGGTGTATTTGTATTTATGATGTTTATTAAAAGGGGGTTTCATCGCAGATCTTGTACCTTCCATATCAAATCCAATGTGTTGAGATAGTGTATTGCTGCCACACAACATAGGTATTAGGATCTCTCATCATGAGACCGAGGAGAAATGTTCTTTTTATAACAGTATTCCGTTAGTTTGGAAAAAAATTTACAATTCAAATCCCAAGCCTTACTCAGGTGTTTGATGGAAAATTTGATGAATACAATGTCCATAGCCTCTGGACCTATGTACAGACCCGAACATTACACAATTTGGAGTAACATCTGTGAACCCTAGATTTGCTATTGTGAACAACATTGTGTACTTTTTTAATTCACAACACTTGAATGTATGGTCACTGAAATCGTGAACGATGGCTCTGCAATTTGGAATATCAAAACACCGTTCCATTATGCGGGACTCTCCAGGAAAAAGCCGCGTGGTCTTTAGAGTTTCTCCTTTTTGTATAGATGCAATATCGAGGCTTATTATCTGAACTGTATCATATTTCCAATTCTTATGAGACACCATATGCGCTATTAGAAATGAATTATTGTGTTTGTTGTAACACACATTTTGTACATACCCCTTCACATGGTTGGCACTAATGCTTCCGTCGGTCTTACAGTCAACATGCGAAATTTGATCTCCATCTCTTCTGAATAGCACCAAATCCGTATTGGAATGGACAACGAGTATTATATCAGCCCCAACAGCCATATGTTGAATACTACTCATGCCCACATGCCCAAAGCTCTGTACATGATAATCTCTATAAATATGTGGAAGCTTCCTACTGTTGCCCAACTCTCGGAGACGCAGAGAGTGGAAGATCGTGACCGGCGATGAATGTCCTCTTTGTTGAAGTTGGTTTTCATCAGAGAGTACCTCTGATGAATTCGTAGCAATTTCTGGAAGCGGACTTGACTGAAAATTTCCTTCGTACTCTTCTTCCGTAGGCATCTTCTTGTTCTGCGAACCATCTGCCATGTCTAACTATCGAGTCTCCTAATGAAAAGCAAGTATCTTTTGATTTAGAACCGTGAAAGGAGATTTCTATGACTCCATAAAGGAATTGATAGATTTCTTATAAATAGATATCACTTCCGTTCTCCTTGAGTGTTATGGGCAATGAACGTAATTTGTGGACACAAAATTTAAAATATATATTTTTTTAAATAAAAATGGTCTTATGGAGCTATAGAACACCACTCCTCATGATTTCTTTGGGTGCAGCTAGATTGCGGTTCATCAAATCCATGTAAATGGTTTCTTTTTAGTTGGTTGATAATTAATCCAGGGAGTTTTAAATTGATTTGCAAAATATAAAAATTATATAAAAAAAATAAAAAAATTAATCTCTTTTTTTTTTTTTAATAATTTTAAGGTGCTATAGAGCACCACTTCTGTTTTTTTTTGGTTGCAACCAGATTGGGGTTAATCAAACCCATATGTAATTTTTTGGTTGCAACCAGATTTCGGTTAATCAAACCCATATGTAAATTGTTTTTTTTAATTGGTTGATAATTATTTTAAGTGTTTTTAAATTGATTTGTAACATATAAAAATAAATAAAAAAATATCAATTAAATAATAAGTTAGGTTTTGTTACAATATTATAAGTCAATACCATGGTATAAATATTTTATTTTAATAAAATTTAATAGTTACACTATAACAAGATTTTTAAACATAGATATTTACCTATTTTTACCATGAATTCAAAATTTTAAATTGATTTTATAACATTTTTAAACTCATTTATATTGTATTTTATTTTGATAAAAAAACTTTTCAATTAATTTTGAAATTTTGATATAAATATAATCAAATTTATTAAGCACACATATCTATATATATATAATGGACCAATACCAAAATTTATCAAAACCATAATTTATTAGAAAATTAAAATATTTTATTTCAATTTTGTTTTATAACATTTTTATCCAACAAATTAATTATATTGTTTTTTTATCTTCAACAAAATTTCAATTTACCCACCCACTTCAATCCTAACATTTTTATCTAGAAAATTGTATTGTTTTTTTTTTCTTAAAAGTAATTCAATTTACCCACCCACTCCAACCCAGAGCCACTAAGAAAGGCACTCATGGTTCCAATGGAAGGCTAGGAAACTAGGGCAAACAAGTTTGATTCCTAAATCAGGCCATATCACACGCGGAGAAACCTACCTATTGGCTAGCCTACTGGGCGAACTACATTACTCATTTGAAAGCCGACTAGGTGGAACTAAACTCAATTGGGAAGGGTGGCCTGTATTCATCTTTGGCACTCTCCCACTTGGACCCGCTGTGAAGCAACATCTAGTGGAAACATTCCAATTGAATTGACTAGAGAAAGCACATTTTTATAGAGTAAGTTTTTTTTTTTTTTTAATTTGTTGAATTAGTTTTGATTTTATTTTTTCATAAGAGACAAAATACCATGGTTGCATATTACATATAAATTGTGAAAATCAAATTTGATAATAATAATGCTTAGTTTTGATTTTTTTCATAAGAGACAATAGGGTTGCATATAAATTGTGAAAATCAAATTTGATAATGTTAATGTTTATTTATCATAAGTTAATTAAAAAAATAAAATTATTTTTGCTTTTAAAACCAGTATTTGTTCAATGTGAATGTGCTTTCATGAGATCATCATTTTTTAAGGTAATGAATTTATTATGTTTTTATGAAATTTTATATTAATATATTTCTTTTTAATGAAAAATTAACCAAAATCAAATTTGATAATATTAATGTTTAGTTTATCGCAAGTTAATTAAAAAAATAAAGTTATTTTTTCCTTTAAAACCAATATTTTCTCAATGTGAGTGTGCTTTCATGAGATAATCATTTTTTAAGGTACTGAATTTATTATGTTTTTATTTTTTATGAAGAATTAACTTATGTTGTATAAAAATAATGTGAAATTTAGATATATTGAAAGTTATTAGAAAAATAAGGGCTTTTATGTAGCTAAAACCAAAATCACTATCAAAATTTATCACTACCAACTCAAATATCAACCTAAACTTATACACAATTTTTTCATTTATCAATTTTATCAAGAAAAAATTGTTAAAGTAACACTGGAATAATTCATGTGTATTCTCGTATGCTCATATTCCAACAATGTGCATACTTGGTTGTGAGCAGTTTTTTTCTCCCAATGTATATCCTTTGCCTGCAAGTGAGGATAACAATGACATTAGATTAAGCATAAGGTGTGGACACATGGATCCTTGACATGGTAAGGGGAGGAAATGTATGCCTTGTGTCATACAATATTCTTCTATGTATCAAATTCCAATATCAATACCTTAAACCACTATGTTTTATCTCTCAATGGTGTAAGGGGAGGAAATTTATGCCTTGGGTCATACAATATTCTTCTATGTATCAAATTCCAATATCAATACCTTAAACCACTATGTTTTATCTCTCAATGGTATCAATCACCTATGAATGAGGATATTAGTGTGATGAGGAAAAATTAAAAACTATGTATTGGTTTAAGGGACTTGGAAATGATTTGTGGAGGAATCCCATGACTTAAGGTATAAAAGAATCTTCTAATCATGTAGCATGAAGAATAATAACTCAAAATACCACATAGAACATTGCAATGTCGTCCTTGTCTTCCAAGTACGGAGATGGGAATCATCGGAATATTTTAAGGACTAATTATAGGTCTAAAAATGCTTGATGTAGCCACAAAAAGAAACTCTATGAATTCTTCCTACAATAATATTTTTGGAATACATGATTATGAAAAACACCTCGAACCACCTTAGAATACCTTTAATGTTATCATTTCATTTTAGTAAGGATATAGATTCCATTAGAATATTTCTAGACTAAGTATAACTCTTTGGGCCCTAGACATCATTCAAGGAGAAAACCTAGGTCTTAAATAATAAAATAAGCTTCTAAGTATCAAGGTTAAATATTTTCATTTAATCCACCATTTATGACCTCTTCAACATACCCTTTGGATTTGAATGGAAATATTGTGGATATTAGGAAGCTTCTAGAGCTAGGTATGGGTCTTAGGGCCTTTGATATGTTTATGAGAGAAACTAAGCTCTTATGCTATAAATGAAGTTTATAGGAACCAAATTCCAATGAAAAACATGACCGTGGAAGGGGATATATGGCATCCAAGTGGTTTAATGTGCATTATTACAATTTTTAAGCATAATTTATGGATCAACAAGTCCTCAACATGCTCGTGGGAGGGATCCTTTGCTTGATCCATTATAGGAATATTTCAAGCATCCAAGGGAGAGACAAATGCCTCAACCTACATATATAACCTTCCAACTATATCCTTTTCCTTTTAGAGGGAATATTGGCATCATTAGGGTTTTTGGAGATGTAGGTATCAATACAAATAGTTTGACCAAGCTCAAGATCAACATCCATGAATGGGTCCAAAAACTACCTCAAAGACCTCTATATTGGATACTTTCCTCCAAGTTGCAATATGGATGCCATTAGAAGGGTTTTAGCATCAAGTATCAAATGTGGGGAATTGTATATGGTGGAGGGAGGAAAATCAAGCCTTGAGATATAAAGTATGTTTACATCCATCAAACTCAAAGAATGACACATCGAAAGACCACACCTAATGAGTAGCACCCTCGTTTTTGTTCCCTGCTCACGTTGTAATTAAATTACACTAATTTGGATTAAATGGGAATATAAATGTGGAATGGGTTAAAGCTAAAACAATAGGTATTGTATTTATTTTAATGAAAATCTCAAACAATTTAAGAATTAACATGAAAATGACCCATGAGTGGCATATAGAAAAGGGAAAAGGCCGCAAATGTTTTCCTATTGGAAAACCTATGCCAAGAATGATTTTTCAACTAAAAAACTGGAATCCCAATTTCTAAGAAACCAATTAATGAGACAATTGGTAGTTATACTACCAACTTCCCAAAAGTATGAGAGTAGTTTGGATTGGTACCCAAATGTCCCAAAGCTATGGAGAAAGTATCGATATAGAAGTCTTTGATATTGCAAAATAAATTTGTGGATATGACCAATGAAATATCATACTAGAGTGTAAAGAACAAAGAGGTTGAGAATTTTTAACATGTAGACTACACATGAATCATCCTAAGCACCAAATCTAGATGAATATGATTGCCATAAATGTTTTTGATTGATGTGAGCGTAGTGAGGGATCCTTATATCCATTTTTTGGTTAATAAAATTCATAATTAGTGTCCCAAATATGATTTTCATGCAATACCCCTAATTTTGTAATGTATTTATAAATATTGGTTATATAGGATAGTGATATTGATGATATGAACAAGCGAAAATATAAGTAAAGTAATTGAGCTCAATTATTTTATTAATAAAAGTCACAACTAGCTTCATGACAAAGGAATGTAAAATAATATAGAGGGAATATGAGTCCATAATAGAGGAACAAGGGGGTCATTAGGTGACCCATAGTACAGTCCAATATTTAACCATTACTATATTACAACCCAAATTAATTATACCAAATTATGTAAAAGAGACCAACTTTAGGATTTGTGCCAAGTAATTGGGAAATTGTTAAGAGAGGTCCATGTGTGAAGATGAATTCATGCACATAATATTTTTGATATTTGGTGAGTTAAGGGGTTAGTTTGGTATATTATATCATTCCTTCCCTACCAAGCTACCAAATCCATAAGGCCATCCAAAATGAGTAAGAGAAACCTGATAAAGAGATGAATGAAATGTGTAACTAGTGTTAAATTTTCGTAAAAACATCCATGGTGTCCTAGAATAGATATTTACCTAGCTAGCATACATTAAATCCCTCATAGAGGGAGTCAACCTAAGGTACTATAATGATATAGAGTGGGGATACACTCTTGAGTTATGTGGGCGAGGTTGAGGAAAGATAACCTATGATTGAGATGGCTAGTTTGGTGAGAAACCTAAGTGTTAGTGGGTTTCAAGATGATAATAGGGAATTCTCTTTCATTGTGCTACCATAACCCTAGCCCAAGGTTTTAATTGTATTTTGTGACCTATACCACCACTTCCCAAGGATGGTAGGAATACCCTTACTCCATAGCTAGTTTGTGCTTCTGTAAAAGGTAAGTGGCTACTCTTTTGCATGATTTAATGTCATTAATGCACGAAATTTGTTTTAATTGTTGGTATTATTATAATGTGAACTATTCTATCCAATTTTAAAAATGCATTTCATTGAGAAGGTCTATGATCGGCTAGATTTTAGTTGAAGAATATTTTTGGTGTGAAATTGGGTAAAAACCCCAACTTTTGGGTGAATTGGTTAGGAAATAATTTGCATGGTAGGAGTTAAAATAGTCACTTATAGAGGCAAATCTGGATGAATTCACAGAGATTGCAAAATTACTATGGCAGAATTGGAAAAAAATATTGGAAAACTTGAAAAAAATACCACTTCATGGGTGCAAGGATGAGCTAAGATGGTGAAATTTTGAAGCACACTTGAAAATTTTCCAATGTGCAACATTAATCTCGCCAAGGGAAGCTTAACTGAATTTTTCCATGGAATTTGAAGGAAAGATATCAAAATTGGGCATTTTTGGAAATTTTGAAAGAGAAATGGGAAATTATTTATTTGATGACTTTAAGGGCACATTTTCAAATGACATGAAATTTCCATAGTGGTAGGTGGTGTTATCCTCCACAGTGTCCCAAGGCTAAAAAAGAGACTGAAGGAGGTAACCTCGGACCACTTTCGACTTGGTAGCTAGCCCTCCCAAATCAGAGAGGGATCTCTCTACAATCTCACAGCCAATGAGCTGACTAGAGAGGAAAATAGATCCTAGGCTAGTTATGAAGCTCAATGAGGCTTTGATTTTGAGGGTTTTTTGGATCAGGCACAAAGGTTTAGGGAACTAGGTCATGGTTTCAAATGATTCAGTTACAAGGATACAATGGGGCAAGGTAGGTATGCTTCAATAACACATTTTAGTTGTCATTGTGGTATAGGGTAGAAATAGAGAGAGATAAAAATTAACATAGGGTTATGAGTTCATTTATCAGAAGAAATATGACATAAAATGAAAATATCATCGAAAAAGAGCATATAAACTATGAATTCTCTTTAAAAATTTATGAGATAATCACTAAAAGAAAGCTAATGGACTAAGGAGAAATAAAAATTCAATATAATGATAAAACAGAGAAAAAGCATTGCTACTAAATCACACAACATGAATCCCAAGATAATAACTACAATTGTCTTTGTATTTCTGCAAAAATATGATGTACACTAGGTCCAAGCCTTATTCTAACTAATTTCCAACCCTGAATCTCACTTAAAACAAGCTACATATAGATCACAAACTACATTCCGCCTTCCCAAGGGTCGAATCCCTCATGATAGGAAATGCTAGCACTAATCTCCTTAACCAAACCTAAAACTAGGGAGGTTAGGAACTAACTCTCCATTTAGCCCTTGACTAACTTTTACAAGCATTAAAGACTATCAATTTACATAAATTTTACATTTACCATCTCCATTACAATTAAATACATCATGTGAGATCCTAAAAAGTCAAATTAAATCATGAAAGGTCAACCTTGACTAAAAAAACTCAAAAATTTAACTTCATGAAAGAAGTGCAATGTGCTTTCTCAAGAAGCGCAACGTGTGAGACAGAAGCATAGCGTGCTTCCTTGAGGTCACTTTTGAGTGGATTAACTTGGTCAATTTTCTGAAGTAAAGGCTATTTAAGATACCTCAGGATGTTTATTAGCCATATAAACCTTTAAACCTGCAAAACTCCTTCTCCAACGCACCTAACAACTGATTTTCCTACGGCTACTCTAGAAGCATAGTGAGGAGGCCGAAAAGAAGTCAGAAGCATGTTTTTTGACATGTTTTTTGACGTTTTCTCAAAAATAGTGAACTAACATGACAAAGCAAGTACATATCTGAGATGTACTAGTGAAGGGTTATCCGTCCATTCAAATTTGACCTCATTTGGAGGCTTTGGGAAGAAGCACAGTGTGAGCTCGTTGTGCTTTTGTGCACCATTAATTTTACAAAATTGCCCAAAATTTGAAAATGTTCAAAATTTGCCCAAAATTCACAAAATTTGTCTCAGACTTCTTCCTTTTGCATTATGAGTGATGTATTATGCAATAAATGAAGCATCAACAAGAAAATCAAGTTTTTCTCTCTTCTTTAGCTTTATTAGGGCTTTCTTTAGCTTCTGAAATATGATTCCTAGTGAAGCAGTGCCTTGCCATGTGGCTTTGAAGCATGGTGTTTATGTTGGATTTCTTCAGGATCATCTCCAACTATTCATTAACCCTACTAAGCCAAAACTATTTCTCTTATTCAATCTCAGTTGCAATCATGTCATCAAAGTCGTGTTGACCTAAGGGAGAAAATGGTTCACTTTCTTGCTCTTTCTGCCTTGATAATCCTATTGTCTTTGGTCTCCTTGGATTCATATACACATCCTTATCCTCAAGTTGATTAAAATCAATCACTACCTTACCTTTATCATCCTTTACTACAAATTTTACCTTAGGTTTTCTTGACAAAAGTTGGTTTACCTTAAGCTGCATCTTGTCGTGTTGCAAAAATTCAGTCATAAAGTTTGCTTTTGAAAGATTGACCTTAAGCTCTCCTACTTCTACTTATTTCTCTTGGATTACTTGCTCTGCTAATGTTTTTTCCACATGGTCAGGTAGGTCATCCATGACCTCCTCAAAAGGTATTTTTTCTTCCTCATTCAAGGGTGCATCATGCTGGTGTCCTAATGTTCCTTCTATAACAATACTAGGTTCAACTCTTTCCACACTGTCAGGAGCAAAATTTTTTTTTACCTATGCTGTAGTTTTTTGTGACCACTGGTTTATTTGTAGATCCAACCCCTTATGTCCTTGGTGGTTCTAATAGAGTACTTTAACTGCTAGGTTGACTACTTGTAGGCAAAAGAGAAGCTTATTGCATGAATGTCTCCCAAAGTAGGTTGATATGTGAAAGTTGATGTAGGAAAATGACTTTGACCAAGCCATTTTGAAATAGGTTAGATTGGTGATCTTTACCTTTAATTTGTACCTTCTCTATCATATTGAGAAGGCTTCTCCATAAGTAGTGAGGTAGATTGACACGTTTGATTGTTGTGAATGCATCTGTAGCCTAATTTGATGTTGATATAGTCTTGAAAACCTTCCCTCATAGGTAAATTACTTCATGATCATCTTCATTAGAGTAGCATACCTCTCAAGCAATTGTCCGAAGGGAAAAATATGTGTAGGTGCATCCTTTTAGTGTGGCTTTAGGAAAACCTTGTAATTCTCAATGTCTGAATCTGTCCCTTTAAACCATATTTCTCCATGGTTAGGGATACATGTGGCTCGGGCTATGGCATCTGTTGAGATGGTGAATTCAACACCTGTTATGCTAGCCTTATCCCTCCTAAAATTTGTGGAAAAGAGGCTTGTCAATTTTGCATGGCAACCTGCCTCTTGAATCCTTTCACAAAAACTTATGCAGACCACACCTTAAAAGGATTTCTTGATGAAATATGAAGCCATGATTTCTTGGGTCTGAGTTGGCTAAAACCTAGAAAACTTTCATCCTTTATTGTATTTATTCTTATCATTGTCCATAGTTTCACTTTGCATGATAAAACCCTAGCTAGGTAGGAAAGAAGGGTAGGGTCTAATAGGGAAAATAGGGGAAAAAGTGACCATTTAATTGAGTGAAGAGAATGGAGGGGTTAGGGATTGAGATAATTCTTGGGGAAATTTTGGGAGATTTGGATAAGTGTTAGGGAGTGTAGGGAGGTGGAATTTATGAAACGAGTGAGGGAAAGGTGTGGAAATGTCTAAAACAAAGTAATATCTAAAATCACAGTGTAGGCCAAGGTTTGCATGGAAAGTGAGGGGAATGAGTATGGGATAATTTTAGGGGAGGTATGTGAGGTATGGGAGAGGGTAATAGAGTAGGAAAACTAACTATTTTACCACTTTAATAAAGAAAAAACTCATGGAGACCAAAATCTCGGTGAAACCCTAGTAGAGGGATTTTCACTAAGTTTTTTTTAAGGAGAATGATGCACAAGAAAGATAAAAAGGGTGTAATTACTTCCAAAATAGATGTTGGAACCTTTTAAATGATGAAAATAATCCCTTTGATGCTTTCTTGGCCTCCAAAACCAAAAGCGCAACACAAGAGCTAGAAGTGCAACATAGGAAAAAGTGTAGCGTGGGAGGTAAGCAAGTGGTTTTGAAGATGAATTTTGATGTTTTGGTGGTTGGAATGAAGATATATGGTAGATAGGTGCTCAATGAAGGTAAAATGAGAAATTGAAATGCTTTAGTAGTCTTTTATTGGTTAAAAGTTGATTTTGTTCTTATGATGATGGCATGACATCACATGTCCCTTTGAGAAATGACATGATGTGACTACAACATGATCTTTTGAAACGTAAATGTTACCTTTACCTTTATTATTTTTATTGCTAATATGCTAACTCCCATTAATGGTGACCAAGTGATGGAAATGAATCTTTTTTTCTTTATATGACTAGCATTATAATGACAATTCAAGTGAAATATTATACCATGACCTAAATGATGACATATTAACTACTTCATGACCCAAGACACCTCAATGATGACATTACCATGATGAGTAATGTTAACCATGAGAAAGTTGAGGGAGTATCATGACCTAGACAAACAAACCACTGATCAAATTTTTTTTGAAAACTTTTTTGAAACTATAAAATTTGACCTAGGACCCTATAAACTGACATTGAAAGAGTACATTTGATCAGTGGTGACTCATAGACACTAGCAAGTGGTACGGACTACATGTAAGCCATGAAGATAATTTAAATGCCCATGCCATGAGGTGGTAGGCCTTAGTGATGTTGTTGGCCATGGAGTAAAACAATGTGGCACAAATTGAAGTTGTTTTAGGTGCACTATAAGTTTTTTAAGAAAAGTTCCAAGCCATGTGGCTAATAACCACATGGATAGAGAAAGGTATCAAATTTTTAAGATCTCATGGAATTTTAAATTCTTACTCATTTATCATCTAAGGGCCATTATAATTTATCATAAATTATATGCTAAATTCGTGAATGTGTGGCTTATATCAAAAGAAAATCCATTACTTGGCTCATGTGATTTCAAAATAGGGGATAATAGTAGATGCGTAAAATATAAAGTTCATCACGTGTTGGTCTGTTGTGATGAATGTAGTGGAGGTAAGATCATTTATGAATTAGTAGGATAAATGAGGAGATTCATTCAAGGATTCTCCAAGATAAATCGTTTGATAACCTCATTATAAAGAAAAGTAGTAAATTTTTTATACTTAGAGAAATGTGAAGAAATCCTCTAGAAATTAAAGCATCTCATTACCAACATGCCAATATTGAAGATTATAGACTCAAATAATTATTTCTTGGTATTATTGTTTCCATTCTTTCAACCGGTGCAAAGGTTTCCTCATAATCTCTTCCATGTCGCTCCTTGTAGCCTTTGACATCAAGTCTAGCCTTGTGCCTTTCAATCTTACCTTCATCATTGCTTTTGGTTTTATAAACCCATTTCATTCCAATAACTTCCTTACCTTTTGGGAGATCAACTAATTTCCATGTTTTATTTTTCTCTACTGCATTCATTTCTTCATCCATAACATCTATCCATTTCTTATCTTTTACTGCTTCTTCAAAATGAATATGATCATTTACATGAAAATATACTACAAATAAAGAGTTAATAACTTCATTTGCTGCCTCTCGCTCATAAATATAATCTAGATTTCTGAATTTTTTTCCTCTTTCACTTGGTGTACTTGTGCTTGTAGAAGCACTCAAATCTGCTCCTTGTGATGTGCTTGGAGAATCATTGTTATCACTTATCAAGGGTGTTCTCATTCTTGCTTGTGGTGTCCCTTATTGTCTTTGTGTTGGTGGAGGTGGTGCTGCTAATGAAGGATGTATTTCAGCCATATATTCCTCATTATCATCATGAAGCAAACAACATTTAACATTCATTGTTTTCTCAATGCTTCCGTCCCAAGCTTCTTCCTCAATAAATTGTATATCTATGCTTATAATAAACTTCTTGGTGGATGGGTTATACAGTATGTATGCCTTTGATTCTTAACTGTATCCAATAAATATGCACTTCTCCCCCTTACTGTCCAACTTCTTCCTTAGTTGATCTGGAATTTGTGCATAAGCCACACAACCAAAAACTCTCATGTGGGTGACAAACTATTTTATGCCACTCCATGCTTCTTCCGAAAATTTGTTCATCGCAGCTTTGGTTGGGCATATATTCAACACATATGTTGCAGAATGTACATTTTTAGCCCAATATTCATTTGGCAAATGTTTTTCCTTCAACATACTTCTTACCATGTTAACGATGGTTTTATTTTTCCTTTCAGCAAGTCCATTTTGCTGCGATGTGTAACTTGCTGTAGATTACTTTTCTATCCCATTTTCTATGAAAAAATATAAAAATTATTTTAAGATATACTCTCCTCCTCTATCTGTTCTTAAGACCTTAATATGTTGACCACTTTGGTTCTCTAAAAGAGCCTTAAAGTGGCATAATTTCTCAAACACTTCACTCTTAAATAACAAGAAATAAACCCATGTTTTTCTTGTGAAATCATCAATGAAGGTTGGCATATAGTGGCTACCTGCTAATGATGGTGTTTGCATTGGTCCACACAAATCTGAATGGACAATTTCTAACGGTGAATTTGCCCTTATGCTCTTTCCTGATGGAAAGCTTTCTCTGTGTTGTTTGCCCCAGATGCAACCTTCACAAAGGTTGTCTAGTTTCTCAATAAATGGTAATCCCTTTAACATTCCTTTCCTATGCAATAAATGCAAACCTCCAAAGTTGAACATGTCTAAATCTCAAGTGCCATAACCATTTTTCATCCTTTTTTTCTCTTTGGAATGTCTCTTGTGTCACTGCTGCCGTTTCATCACCTTTCTTCAAATTTTCTCTCATCTTGAGAGGGAACATTCTGTTCCTTGTCATCTTCACTTGTGCAATGCATTTCTTGTTTGGTGGTTTTTCCATGATGGTGCATACATCATATTCAATAAATACATTGTAGCCTTTCCGAATGAGCTATCCAATGCTCAAAAGGTTACACTTCATACTAGGCACATAGTATACATCTGATATGGATCTTCCTTCTCCTTTATTTGTCAAAAAACTTACTTTGCCTTTTCCCATGATAAAGACCTTACTATCTGTCCCCAATGTTACTTGAGACTTTAAATTTTCATCTAGCATGGAAAACATGGAATTTTTGCCAGTCATATGGTCGCTACATCTTGAATCTAGAAACCATATATCTTCATTCTTCTCTTTAGCCATATTACATGTTAGAAACAACTTCTCTTGACTGATATTTTCCTTAGTAAAATTAGCACTGGTTCTATTACCCATGTCACTATGTTTTCTCCTACATTAATTGGCATAATGGCCATACTTCTTACAGTAATGACATTGGACTTGGGATTTATCATACCTTTGTCCATGTGCTTGATTTTTTCCACCTTGATGGCTACTTCCTTGGCCTTGGTTCTGATTTTGATTGATGCCCCTTCCATTAGTATTTGCAGGGTTGTTTCTTCCTCCTCTGTTTTGGCTTCTGCCTCTTCCTTTTCCTCTGTAGTTTCCTCTGCCTCGACCTCTTCCTCTTCCAAAGGACATTTGGGTCTTGAAGGCATGCTCCAAATATGATTTTGTTGTTCTCCCTAATCTTTGTTCATGTGTCATCAATGATGCATGAAGCTCATCAACAATAAACTTTGAGAGATCCTTTGTCTCTCCAATGGTTGTGACTATCACATCAAACCTTGAGGGTAAGCTCCTCAGTACTTTCTCCACTATTCTTCTTTATTCTAATATCTCTCCATGATATCTTATTTGGGTAACCAACCCAATCAGTAGAGTAAATAATGAGTCTATTGTATCAAGCGCTTTCATGCAAATAACTTCAAATATCTTCTCATTAATTGAAGCTTTGTTGTCATTACCTTCTCCATTCCTTGGTAGACTGTCTGAAGGGTATCCCGTGCATCCTTGGACCTCTTTGCTGCTGCAATCCTTGGAAATACTCTTTCATGCACTGCTTGATAGAGATAGAAGAGTGATTTGGAGTCCTTCTTCCTATTGCTCTTCAACAAATCCTTCTATGCCTGTGTTAATGGAGGAAGGAAGAAAAAATTTAGTTATGGTTCGATCCTCATTTCTTTTGCCCTAGAGTGGATTCCAATGATGCAGCCTCTTCATGTGACACATGGTGTATCTAACCCTATAGATCCAAGGATGCAGAGATGGGTAGAAATGATGGCTAGACATGCAGTCCAATCTTCCATCGTGTTCTTGACTACATTCTTTGCCTGGTTCAGGCCACGGGTTATCGTCATCGATGAGTATGCATATCCAGGCATCGATTTCCAAGGAGCTCTAGACTTATATTTACCAGAAGGCGCTCAATGGGGTGCAATTGGTAAGAATTTTTTGACCATGTTTTTATTTTTATTTTTCTAAGGTTTATGCATGTTTTTGTATTTTTATGTTTTCCCAAGGCTAAACTAAAGTTTTAATGTAATGCAGCTGTGGGTCGAGTTCAACTAGTATAGGAACAAGATCATGGAGTGGATGAGCCAACAAATAGGGTTGTCAGGAGAGCAATCCTTCAGGATTTAGACATTGCTGAGACTCTTACAGAGCTTCGGTAGCACATAGAGGGGTTGACCTTCAGGATTTCGGATTTTCGGATCAAAGAGTTACCCATGCGACTGTAGTGCCACACTATTGGCGTTCCTAACCATTGGATGTGATTACTACATAGGATAGTTAGATCGAGAGCATGTTATCATGAGCATCACTAGTTTACTTTTGACATGTTGCATACATTTTGAGGTCAGATGACCAATGTGTCTTAGGCACAAATTTTTAAAAACCCTATAACTATCTATCTATTTGATTTCAATGTTTTCTTATGTTTATTTTGCAATCCTATTCAATTATGTGAATGTATCTTTTCATGTGTTGCAAATGTATTTTTATAACATAATTCACTAAAGAATCGGTCAACGTGTTAAAGTTTCTGGAAATGTGTTGATATTGAATAAAATCATAGTTTCTTTCCAAAAGTTGAACTCTTAGGAACATAGGATTCAGTGTTGGATTTCTAACAATATAAACACTAGGAAGTTGTAACACCACAAGTTGTGAGTCTAACCTTATGATGATGCGGTTAATACCAAATGATATGGCATCAGAGAGACGTTCGATCAATGTGTTATACTCAGTGATATTGTTTGTTTATCTATCGATACAAATCCCTTGAAAACTCACTAACTCGTCATTCAGAGTGAAAATGGCCCACGTTGCAGAGGATAGATTCTGTGTACTACGACTAGCACCATCAAGACACCAAACAAATGGTTCCAAATATTCAGACATTTGCGATGAAATGTAAGGCGGATTACTAAATTCAAGAAAACTCTAAAAGAAAAACTAAGATAGTGAATGAAAATCAATAGCATATATATACAATATAATACAAAAAATTACTATTCTCATGATTAAGCATAGTAACTTTTGAGATACAACCCATTTCTGGGTTGCGCCAATGGAATTCCATCGTAATATACCAACTCATAGGCACCCTTAGTAAGAAATATTTTGAAAATATAGGGACCATGCCATAATGGATCAAATTTCCCTGTACCTATTACATCAGCTTCCTGATCATAAAGAAGGACCAAGTCACCCTCTAATAAAATGAGAGGCTGGACATGCTTTTTGTATTGCACCTTTATACGTCTCTTATGTGCTTTGTTTGCCAACTGGGCTTCACAACGTGTTTCATCAAGATGGATGAGGTTAGAAAGACACACTTCTTCATCTCAGATGTCAGGTAACAAGTCGATTGTGATTTTTAATGAAGGTATTCCACATTGGATTGTCAAGATAGCTTCCAAACCATACATCAAATAAAGGGGGTAAATCTAGTTGTGTTTCTTATCGAGATTTGGTATGCCCACAAGGCCGAGTACAGGATCAAATGCCAACTTTGTTTATGAACTCCTATCATTTGTTGAAGCATTCGTTTAAGAATTTTTTTAATAGCCTCAACTTGTCCATTTGATTGTGGATAATAATGAGTAGAATTATCATGTGACAATCCTAAATTGGTAGTCAATTTAGTCATCATGTGATTACAAAAATTCTTACCATGATCTGTGACTATAGCATGTGGGACCCCAAACCCTGCAATGACATGATTAAAGAAAAAAAATGTAGTTTATTGTCCTTTGTTTTTTAATGTAGGCATCGCTTTAGCCCATTTGGTAAAGTAGTCTATTGTGACAATAATATAACCATGCCCCCTAGATGAACGAGGGTTACAGGTCATGAATTCACTGCCCCATTTCGAAAATGGTCCCATAATAGAGATAACAGGATGCATTGGTGCTAGCGTTTTGTTCATTTTATGACCAAATATTTGGCACGCATGACAACTACTGACTGCGAGGATGTAATTGCAAAATATGGTAGGCCAAAAGTAACTGGTGCGGAGTATCCTCTGCTCGGTAGCGTATCCAGATAAGTGTCCACCACAAGCCCCAACATGACAATCATTTAAAACCTTTTTAGCCTCCTCATGAGTGAGGCATGACGATGAAGTGTATTCTCGACGATCAGATAATCTTTGGCCTGGTATCGAATACCTCATTGGTTAGAGCGAGAGGTATCAGGCCAAAAATTTTGGGTCTGGAGATAAATGATAAAATCCCCATACCAAGGATCAGATGATCCGATCAAAAACATAGACTCGTCAGGATTAGATGGTTCTGACGTAGTAGCAGTTCTATCAGAGCGAAGGTCACGGAAAATCTCAGCCAAAACCAAAGACTTATTTCACTTGGATTTGATGAATTCAAAATCAAATTCCTACAAAAGGATAATCAATTTTGAATAGTTTCCCCCCAGAAATTGACGTGATAAGAAGTAAGTCATGGGGTTGCAATCTGAAATGAAAATGGTCTTCCGGAACATGATATAGTGGCGAAATATTTGGACAACTTGAACAACCACCAAGGAAATATTTTTTACATATGAATACTTCACTTCCATATCATTGATATTACGACTCAAATAATAGATCAGATGTTTTATCCCATTTTCTAGTTTGACAAATACCATAGCAATGGTCGTATGAGCCGTGATGATATATAAGAAATAATCACTCTGATAATTGGGGGGATAAATTAATGATGCCCGAACAAGTGTATCCTTGAGAGCATCAAAAGAATCTTGTGCAACTTGGTACCAATGGAGGAGAATCCCATTTTCAAGAGCTGAGTAAATTATTTAGCCATTTCAGCATTGTTGCGTATGAACCTCCTTAGGAAGTTAGCCTTTCCCTGAATTTTCTATAAATGAAGAAAATTTGATGGCGCGGGAAAATCAAGAATGGTCTATATCTTCAATGGGTCTATTCGAATTCCTTATTTTGGGACGAAGAATCCAAGAAAATGACCAGAACCAACACAAAACAAACATTTATGTGGATTGAGGCATATTTTGTAGTGTCAGCAATGTAAAAATATAGCTCTCAAATGCATCGGGTGATCAGTTTGATTTCGTGAATGCACGGGTAAATCGTCTAGATAGGATTCAACAATGTGCTTGATGTCATTGAAATCATAATCCATTACTCTCTGAAAAGTTTCCCCATCATTCTTTAAACCAAATCGGAGTTTCCTCTAAGCGAATGTGCCCTAGGGATAGATGAATGTTTTCTTATATTGGTCTTCTGGGCTGATATTGATTTGATTATAGCTGGAAAATCCATCCATGAATGAAAATATTTCACATGTAGCACAATCGTCAATAATATAGTCCATAAAGGGTGTAGGATAGTTGTCTTTTGGACAAGAAAGATTGACATCCTGATAATCGACGGACACTCTGATGGTTCCTTATTTTTTCATAATAGGAACGATGTTGGAAACCCACTCAATTATCAGAACAGGGTAAATGAAACCAACACTCAAATTTTTTTCAACTTCTGCTTTAATGGCAACGGCCTTCTTCAAATGAATAGGACAAAGGCATTGACATATCAGCTTGACATTAGGGTACATCTTAATAGTGTGTTCAACGATACTAGTATCTATGCGTGGAATTTCCTCGTAATACCAAGAAAATACATCACAAAATTCATGAAAGAGAGAGAAATATGTTTCAAGTTATAATGGAGAAAAAGACACACCGACATGAATATTTTATACCACGCCAGGTTTGGTAAAAATATCGATAGAAATGGTTTCTTCAATATTTGATAAATTTCACTTGGAATCGATTGCATTAATAGGAAAAGAATTCGAAAAGAAACTTTTGATCGATGGTTTATATAGTTCACTAATATTATCTTCTTCATAATCAGGAATATAGGAATGATGATGATAATATTCCCATGGTTCTCCTTCTGACATCATGGTTTCCAGAATATTCTCATCTATCAAGAAAGTTGAGGAAAAAGGATCAGATGGAGTACCATAATCTAATGAACGATCTACCCAAACGACCAAAGAATGATTTTGGATTCGCTGCCCAAGCCAGATAGATTGATTTCTATGCCAACTCAATACGTTTGGGTGGCAAAAACTCATCCAACGTAACAATTTTAGAATCACCCGTACTCTTCCTTAAGCTAGATGGAGTGGAAGAGATCATGTAGCAGGTCTCTATACTGGAAATTTTTGCCGATGTCGCAGGTGGAGATAATGCAAAGGTTCCCATGAGAGTGGAATCCTTGAACAATCCTACACCAATGTTTTTAAGTGCGAGTTGGGGTGCAGAAACTAACCGAACACTTCTAGCTACCTGGGAATTGGATGCAAAGAAGGATAGTTGATTGATGACTGTGATAGAAAATTTATGTGGAAAGGAAATCATTCTAAAATATGTAGAAATGATCGCAGTCATAGCATATACCCATGGCCTTCCATGTAGAATATTTTAATCAAGGCTTCGTCATTGACCTCAACTTCAACATTCACTATTTTTCCCCTTAGTTCAACATGCAAGTTATTGATAATACCATAAGGCTTATATGTACGTCCGTCGAAAGCTTTCAATGTCGTTCGCGATTGAGATAGGCATGGCAAGCCAAGTGACTTCCAACAGTTTAGAGACATAATGCACGTAGATTATCTGTCATCAATAATAGTACAATGAACAAGGTGATTGAGAAAATTTACTTGGATAGAGAATTCCAATTATGTTGGTATTTGCGGCACATAGCTTGTATGATTAAAGACTAAAAGATTAGAATCAGTCGGATAAATTCCACCAATTGCTAAAAACAAAACCTATTTCTGGGAGGGACAATATTGTAGCACCTCAAGTGCTGACATAGCTGAAGGGGATTGAGCCAAATCTTCAACTATATTATACTTTTGAGCAGCTCTTTCTCAAGGATTAAATGTCAATTTATGAATGACTCCCTTCAGTGGCTTGATTGTCAATTGAGGAATAGCATGTGGCGATATCGATTCCGTGGACGAATTCATGGTCAAAGTAGTAGGTTTATTAGTAGCCTGACTACCGTAATATTTATTATGCGTTGACACCAAAACATTAGTCGATGGCTTTGTGACAGATATCATAAGCACTTGGGAACTAGAAGCTAGATCCGTAGCAACCAAATTTGTGTTCGGCTTCGGAAAAAGATCTATCAACACAGTTGATGCATGTGAGGCCTTAACCATTTTTGAGACTTCAAAGTGGTGAGGACAATCCTGAAAAACTTGTTCCTCAGTACATATTATGCAAGGGTAAATAGGTTTATGATTTTCCGACGATTAATTAGATGATCTTTCCTACAAGGTAGAAGTTTTTTTTTTCTTTGATTTCAATTTTTTCTTAGTTCTGGGTTGATTATCACTTTTTCCCTTGTCAAATGACATGAAATTGATTTCAGGATAAGGTGCAAGTAACGATCATATCATCTCTGACATGAGAGTCCTTTGATGGAAGAGGAACAGTAAAATTATATCTCGACACGTTAGGAATTTTCTCATAGAGCTTGCCAGACTGAGTATGGATCAAGTTTAAATATTGGGCACGAGAAATGACCTACTCTTCAGTGATGACACCACCCTTAACCACATCCTCAGTTATATATGGTAACATGGACTTAATGAACCACTCATCAAGGAGCTGATCAGGAACAAATGTCTTAACCATTGTACGACGACAATGCCACTCATGAATATGATCATAAATATGAGTAGCATTATTCTGTTTAAAATTATTCAATATTTCCTTTCTAGTTTCATATCGTATGGGTAAGTTGAAGTGAGTCAAAAATATAGTAGCTATGGCAGTTAAAATATCAAAATAATCTCTAGGTAACTCAATATACCATTTTGCAGCAGGACCAATGAGCATACGCTGGAAAATACATAGTCGAATAGAGTCATCATTGAGGGAGTTAGATGAACACTAGAAATGATAAGTCATAACATGATTCGACGGGACTTCCCGAGGATTTCCATTGAACTTAGGAATATTCGAGGGTAATTTATGAGGTATCACCGGCCACCAAGGAGCATCGTTGATTGGATCATTGGTGAGTCGATTTAAATCCGCTAACTCTAAAGCTACAACAAAGGGAAACTGTCGATTGAGGTTGAGTTGAGAATAGCTAGGGTATGATGGAATTTCTTGGACAATAGGCCTTTGAGAACCATCATAAGAAATATGTTGCTGGTAACCCAGATAGGGTTTGTTTTGATAGGAAAATGCTTGAGGATTTTGTTGACCAAAACCTAGGTTCGATACTTGTTGAAATAGAGGTTGTCGCATTTGCACATGTGGCTTCCATGGGGTCTATCCACCAATTTTATAAACAAAATTAGGATAACTTGGATTTGGTTGTTGATAGGCATAACCTAGTTGTGGCTGCGACATCCCATAATATGGTAATCCAACTTGTGAATAAAAGATTCCAAATATAGGTGGTTGTTGTAGACCAAATGAAGGAGTTGGATTACGAGGGCCAAATACTTGATAGTATTGAGTTGAGGGACCCAATTGAGATGGTTGAGGAACAACAGTTTGAGCCTGTAATAGGTAAAGATGTATTAACCAGTGGAGTTGATGTGGGTGCAACAAGTTGAACCGGTTGATATGAGTGTACAACTATTTGTGGTTGGATAGGCAGAGTGGGCTGTCATTGACAAACATTCATTTTGACATTAGGATGACCAAATAATGAAGGATTATTGTCGAAGTGGGTGACCATAAGTTTCCCCCCAGCATGAGGAGTATAATAAGACATAAAATATTGTTCTCCAAATGCAGGGAATCCAGTTGAGATTGTACTGGATGGAATATACCTAGGTGGACTAGCTTGATATTGCCCTGATGATGGATATAAAGGATCAATTCATTTAGTAATAACTATATTTTTACCAGTTAGAATACCAGATGATGAGATTGGTGAATTCCATGGATTTGAAGGTGCACCAAAGAAAATTCTAGATAAATATTTATAACTTGATGGGACCATAGGGCAACCATATAAATATGACTCTGGTGAAGTTGTGAACATCGACGCAGTAGTGAGAGCAGGTGTTTTCACAATTGGAACAAATGGTCTAGCCAAATATGTTCATTCAGGCATGGTTACTTGACCAAACATATCCCATATTGGATCGACGGGAACTTTAATAGGCACAGGATCAAAAAAAGTAGAGGCAGGTGATTGAGGAAAATACTCGTACAGGTAAAGCTCCTCCCCAAAATGAGTTGGAGTTAAAGGTGTTTCATCTTGTGGTATTTCTTCAATCGAAATTAAACCAGGTGGAGGTATTTCACCGTCAGGTCTAAAGTATATTTCAAGAGGTTCACTGCATGATATGGGAGACTCAATGGCTAAAATAGATTGTGGGGCGAATGATATAGGAACAAATTCCGATCATTTGACTTCGAGATGCAGTTTTCTGGAAAAAAAAGGAGACGGGATGTGGATCAACTTCCAGTTGAACAACGCCGGGTTCGGGAGGTATGCTCTCACTGATTGGATGGATCGTGACCATAGGTAGCTGTGAGGACTTTGTCTTGACAATAGTAGATCAAACAAGATTTTTAGAAACAACTTTTTTCAACTCTAGTATATGTGAATATGATGCTTCACTAGAGGTACTGATGGTACTAGTTTCGAGCGATGTCACCTTTGTCGACTAGAAGTGACTTCCAATGGTAAAGGTGGTTTTAATGAAAGTCTACATGAAAAAAGGGGAAAGGGAGTTTCTCCTTCCATGATGACTAATTAATTTTATCACCAAAAACAAATAAACAAAATAAAAGGATAATGTTAGGCAAAGGGTTTAACAAGAAACTATGAACTGCAGAATTCGTCCTGGCGAACCAAGAAGTACGGGCAGGCAATCTCCCTGAAAGTTGTGTTCGGTGTATCAAAATTTATAAAGTAGCTGACTCAGCTCACTATGTATGTATAGTAACCTAAAGTTGTCCTCCCAAATATACCCAAAGGTACATGAAGGCCCAAGTCCATATTAGCGCTATCTAATGTGAAACCGCACAGTGAGAGCACCCATTTATACTTTTCGTACTACAACACCGCCCGATATACCTGAAGGTAAGCGGACGAGCTATGATATACTTACGTACATGGAGTGAGGTATCACACTTAGAATGTATATCAGACAATTAACGAAAGTTACTATGTTTAACGACGTTGGAACACGTCTCTAGCCTAGACATTCTAAATGTTATCGTTATGGTTCCAATGTTTTTTTAGGTAAATTGATGTAAATTTTAAGTTGATCTTGTTTATCAATATTCCTTTCAAGGTTCACCACGATGATGTGATGGAAATTCCTAAAAAGAAAACTAAAATGATAAGCAAACTTTTCACTTTTAGCTTCTTTAATGAAAATCCTAGCTACTAAAGGGAAAGAGCAATCAATTTTGAGACCAAACAACAAAGAGCACAAACTAATATGCAACTTTCCTAACTTTTTCTTATGCAAAACACACAATTCACTATATGAAAATGCATGCTTTTCTTTTTAGTCCCCTTAATGTGAATGAAAAAAAGGAAACTGTATGCATCAAATCAACATAAACAAATGCTTTCTTCTTTGAGAAACGATGAATTTAACAACAATTTATCTTTTAGGAAAAACAAAGAATGGAACTACAATTTTTCCTACAAGAATGAAGAATTTAATGACAATTTCCTTTACGAAAAGTAATGGATCTAATGCAGAAATAAAATACTTTGAATTTTATTTGTCAATGATAAAGAAAAACACCTAAAGAGATGTTGAACATTCTTACTTTTCAAAGGCAGAAGAATCAAGAAAATTCACTCGTCTCTATGAGGTATCAGACAATTGAAAACACAACAAACAAAAGGTTGAGTATGATGGCAATGAAAAATTCAAAGGGAATTTGGTTGGATAAGGGGAAAACACATTCTCTAAAGGGAGACAGTGCATTGCAAAGCACTGTTTCTTGACCAACAGAGCGTCGGGCATAACAGAGATTCAAAATTCAAGCTACTGAACACACTTCTAATGAAATTATTTGATTGAAAAGTCTAATAATTGATAGTATATGCTACTGGGTGGATAAGAAGAGGAAAAAACACTATGAAGGATAAGGAAACTCCCCAATTAAGTAGCCAATTTGTTATGCAGAAATATGAATTACGAATAAAACACATTCCCTCAATGTGGTGCTATGAATTTAGAACAATAGATCAAATACTTTGCAGACACTTTTTGTAAGAGTAAATAAACACACAAAAATATAGAGGAATCTTCTTGTGATGCAAGCGCTTCCTATTCTCCTTTTTTCGCTCTTGCTATAGTTTCCAATCCAACTTAGATCTCCATACTTGTCCCTGCAAGTATAAACACTAAACATCAAATAGATTGAAATATACAAATATCTATTTATCTTAATAAATTAAATCTATTAAACATGAAACATGTATATCAGTTAATAATCCATCGTATGAAAAGTAGAAACATAAAAAGATACTTATGTGGGAAAATGAGCAGGAATCTTTATTAATGGATAGAAGGAGGAGGTTACAACCAGTGATCGATTTGATGTCACCAACTCCAACATTCATCACAGACTCATCACAATAAACATGTCACCAGCAACATATCATTCCTATCACTCTCTCAATTGAGAATCCAACAACATTTCTTTACCAAAGTTCCTCCTTTCCTAGCACTAGGATCTGTGCTCAATTTATAGGGCAACTGAAGGTAGTTTCTTAATCAATGAATTTATAATCATAGGCAAGACATGTTCCCCAGCTCAGAGGTGTTAAATGGATAGATGGATTTGAATTTTGACACATATGGACTCTTCTAGAAGGCACTTTCCATGTGGAGATTCTGGAACAATAATAATTTCACTCCCATTTGACCAACGCACTCTTGAATGTCGGGAAGTGCTTTCCAGAGCACCCCTGAATGGAGGAATATACATATGCAAAGCACTTAGTCTCTTGAGAGGCTGCGTTGGTGAGCTCATAGGTGATATAACATATACTTCAAACCTTTGAAACCTTTCAATGGAAGTCATGGATGATTTGTTCTTTTCTTAGGGCATGTAGAAACTTAAATGATAGGGGATGATAGACATTATTTCATTGGTCTTGTGGATGATGTCCAGTTTTACCAAGTCATTGGGAATGATGCACAAAATTACTTATAACAAGTATCTTTAACAAACCCTGAGAAGGAGTGTTTCGGTCCCATCATGTTCAACGAGTCCATCATTGTTTGATGTTTTAATGATTTCAGCGAAGGTCTAACTAAGACCCTTTTCATATTTAAAGAGTTTGAAAAAGAGGTGAGGAAGAAAAATATGAAATTTTTTATTCATAGATATTCTCTTGAGTCTGAAAAGGAAGAAAAAAATACATAGGAGAACCTCTTACCCATGTTTGAATAAGGTATTCTTTTTTCATAAATAGTCTATCTTATTCTGGAAAAGGGTTAAAATTATACTAAGTAGATTCCTTTTTCATTTACTTTAATGTGTACAAAAATAAAAGTTCTCAGCAATATTTTCATTTTTAGGGAGTCTGAAAAGAGATGAAAGGTGACTTAAGGGTGTTCATTTCGTAGGTTTAAAGAGCCCGAAAAAACGATAAAAGTATGATCCCTGGTCAAAATGACCTGTTTCAGTTCTAACATCAAAAAATCCATATAAAAAAACTGCTATCCTACTCAAAACACCAACAAAATATTAAAAATAATTGTTTCATGATAAAACTGAGTCATATTGAGGTCAAGACATTAAAAAATTAGTGATGAAAATTACCATAAAATAGGAAAACAATAACTCATTTTTACCATTTCACATTTACCTCTTGGAGAGTGAGTTCTGAGTGTTTTTTCCCTCAATGTTCTGAAGCTAATTGTGACCAATCTAGTGGAAAATTTAAAGCTCTCTCACTTCCAGGTAGGATATAGAACCTTTCTCTTTCCTTTTATGGTAGCATTTTGTGATTTCATGTAAACTTTTCAAGTGTTTTACGACCCTACGACTGTAATTCCTCGTCGTAGGTCCAACACACACCGAGAAGGTCAAAAGGTGCATTAAAAAAGAGATAAATACACTGGGATAAGATTTTAAACACACTTTCTACCCTTTGGACAATGCGTTGGGCGCAATTCCCAGTCTTCATTTGCGTCTTTGCCTAAAAAATTCTCTGTTTTTTTTTGCAAGAAATTCACTCTATTGATTATTCTTATAATATTTCAAGTGTCTATTGAAACAAAATGGACTTTATATGGAGGGAAATAGAACATGAAGAATAATATTTGACTACAGTTAATGATCATACCATAACCGAGGCTTTAAGAGATTGTGGACTCTTAAAATTATTTTTACTTCCTTGTTGGACACCTAATCCTTCGAGGGTTAATGTGGAAGCTCAAGAGTCAAAGGAAGTCCAAGAGACCTTGGAATGTGGAGTCCACGAGTCATCATAATGTATTATAAATGTACATCATGTTAATGGTAATGGAATCCATGGTTATCTTCATCTTATGTCCATTATGTTTATGTGAGTGGGTCTAACATGGTACCAGTGCTGCAGGTGAGACTATGGAATTTTTAGATTCTTCCAGCTCTATTCTTGAAGTTCCTGCCCTTTTAACTCGCTCTTGCTCCTACCAGACCTACCTCTCTGCCTACTCCTAAAAAAACTATCCCCTCTCCACTGCAAAATCCTCTAACTGTACAGTTTAACATATGCTTTAGTATAAAAAATTGTGTCAATACAAACTCCTCGGCACCGGTCCTCAGAATACCACTATGCATTCTCCTCTCTTATTTTGATTCTCTTATCTTTTACACAACAAATTCAGTTGTTAACACCCACTGGGCACAATCAACCCTTCAGTTACTCGATCGACTCAGTTATCTCGGGGCTCCTTGCTCCTGCACTCTTCCCCCTTCGGCTCCCTCCATCTCATCGGCACTCCCTATTGGTGCTCCCTTCACACCACTAACTCTCACCTACCCCGGCATTAACCTCTCATCCTCGTAGCTCAGCTACCACAACCGTCTCCCCTTTTGCACTATGACTCTCCCTTGTGGCCTCTACGAGTGATTCCCATACAGTGGAATTGAACCCGGTCACTAGCCAAACCAACAACCAGGATCTTCACCATCCGGTCACTAGCCAAACCAACAACCAGGATCTTCACCATCCTATCAAGTCACCCTTTTTACATAATTTATCTATAGTTGGTGTTGGAATCACACCGAAAATTTTTAGCTCTACCCACGAGCGCACTAAAGCCAACTGATTTCGGTCCCCACGTGCACAAAGATCCCTTGATTGCGATCTTGGTCTTGGGCCACTACCCGACCCTCCACATTCTACTCTGCTCCCACTTCCCTCCATCGCACCTCGCACCATCTCCCACCACCTCCTTGGACCTGTCCTAGCATGGGCTTCACTCCCATAGTGTTGTCAGATTCACACTGAGTAGACCTAAAAATAGTCGTTGAGGATGTTGAATCCTTGGTGTTGACAGATGGAACCAACCTATGCATAGAAATATCGTTAGCTTAATCAAAATGTGAGACTGTAGTGTGCATTTTGCATCGACTGACAAGAATTGAAAAACTCAAAAGAATTGGAGCAGATGATTTCTCATCTCAATATTACAAATAGATTAAATAATATTACATTGGAAACATCAGCAATAAATGTCTGGAGTTAAACTCGACTAAAATAGAATAATTAGAAACTGAACTGGACACTTGGACTCACGGTTTTGACACCTAGCAGGTGGTTGCGATTACATTCTTTAACACTCCCCTTTAATTATAACCACATAAAAATTTAATTCAGGTACTTGCAAGTCTATGTCTCAGCGAGGCTTACAATTTAAAAATTGACTTTCAACTAGATTTAGTTTTCTTCTTCTGTTTTTCCAGATTCTGTAGCCTCTAAGTTGTTTCAGTTTTTTCGCTTTGTTGTATCCTTCAAACTTCAATTTCTTGATTTCATGTTGCAGGTCTTTTTATGTTCCAGGTTGTCTAAGCATGTCTTGGACTTCTTCAAAAATTGACTTTTATGTGGGCTGCTGCCACATATTGTCCTCTGTAGTGCACTTTTCATCATGAATCTACTCCAACATAAGATTAGACTAATATCTTATCTCTTCATAACTCCAATGCATGAAATTTTCATTCACGTTTTCATTGTGCATGTTGTCTTCGACATTCATATCTACAGCTTCTGTGTGGACCTCAACTAGACATGGTGTTGAAAGCCATGTTTCAATAAACTTTAACTCTTCTTCATAATCATTCTATGTAACTTCACACTGAAAAACAATGTTAGAATTAAAAATAGTTTCAGAATGACATTCGTTCTGGTATCTTTTCTCTTCAGCAAAAGCTTTCTCTTGTTGTGTTTCCTTTTCTTCTTCTGCCTCTATCTTTGTTTCTGCATTCCCTTTGCATACTTCTTTCCTTACTTCTGTCTCTGCTTCTTTCTCTGTTTCCTCCTTCTGCTCTGCAATGAGAGATTTCCGTTGTTGTGCTTCCTTCTTTGCCTCTTTCTCTGTTTCTGATTTCCCTTTGCAAACTCATTTCTTTGCTTCTGTCTCTTCTTCTTTCTCTGTTTCATCCTTCTGCTCTGCAATGAGAGCTTTCTGTTGTTGCAATTCCATAAATTAAAAATAGTTTCAGAATGACATTCGTTCTGGTATCTTTTCTCTTCAGCAAAAGCTTTCTCTTGTTGTGTTTCCTTTTCTTCTTCTGCCTCTATCTTTGTTTCTGCATTCCCTTTGCATACTTCTTTCCTTACTTCTGTCTCTGCTTCTTTCTCTGTTTCCTCCTTCTGCTCTGCAATGAGAGATTTCCGTTGTTGTGCTTCCTTCTTTGCCTCTTTCTCTGTTTCTGATTTCCCTTTGCAAACTCATTTCTTTGCTTCTGTCTCTTCTTCTTTCTCTGTTTCATCCTTCTGCTCTGCAATGAGAGCTTTCTGTTGTTGCAATTCCTTTGCTGCATCTTCTTCTGTCTCTGTCTCAGTCTTTGTCTCTGCCTTTATCTCTGTCTTTTCATCACTAACCTATGCTACTCCAAACAGGTTGTATTCCACTGACTGAAGTGGGATTATCTCACCAAATAGCATCATGTCAATATCATGTTTTTGTTGCATTATCTGCAACCAGTCATCATTAGCCAAAAATTCATTATCAAAGTTAACGTCAACCATCAAATTTAAATCAGCAACCTATGTTTTTGGATTCATCAAAACATCATTAGCAAGCTCTGTTGTTGGAATCAACAAGTCATCATCAGAAAACTCTGTTACCGGAATCATTAAGTCTTCATCAAACTCTGTTATTGGAATCACCATATCATCAGCGAGCTCTATTGTTGGAATCATCACATATTCGTCAGCAAGTTTTGTTGCTAGATTCATCACATCTTCATTAGCAAGCCATGTTGCTGGTATCATCAAATTTTCGTCAGCAAGCTCCATTGCTGGAATCATCAAATCATCGTCCACATGTAGTTGTGCACAATGGGTTTCACAAGCATCTTTGTGCTCTCTCTCAGCTAGTTCTGCACTTTCTTCGTAGACATCATCCACATGTGGCTATGCACAGTGGAATTCAACAAACTCTTCATCTCGTTTTAGATCTGCTGCTACAGATCCACCTTGATCTTCAACTTCAATGCTCCCCCTTCTACCAAAACACCTCTCAAGGGTATCCCATGCCTCCTTAGCTGTCTTGGCATCTGAAATCAAAGGGATAATGATGTCATCAACTGATTCTTTTATGCATTTTAATGCATAGGTGTCTTTTTTCCTCTTTATTTCCATATCTAAAAAGATCTCGAACATCTTATGTTTTCTCTTTAGCCTCTTGGCTTTTCCCATAACCTCGTTGCTTGGCTTCCACAAACAAACGAGTCTACATATGCATCAAATACCTTTCTTCTAAAGAAATCTCTTTTACAAGACTTTAATAATCACAATTTTAAGTTTTTTTTTTTTTAACTCAAAAAAAATTCATTTTCTCAATGGAATCTCCGTTAAAAACTTAAATTTTTAAATCTCTTTTAAAAACTTAAAAAATCTCTTGAAAACCCTCTTTTAAATTCCCTTTTCCAAAAAAATACTTCTTTTTTTTAAAACTTCACCACATGCTCTTTTGAAACCTCTTTATAAAAACCTTTGAAAATTTCAAGATTTTTAATAAAAAAAAACTTTGATAAAAAAACCTTTTCTTTAAAGGGCTTTCTCCTTTTTTAAATTAGGTGAAGTGTAAAAAACACTTACATGGCCATGATGATCATGCAATGAACAGAGCTCGAGTTAAGTTCAATGTACAATGGATGGATTTATGTTGATTGGAAACGACGTCAAATCATGAAGTGTTCACGTCGGAATTCATCGCATGGTGGGCTTTGCACATCAATTGCCATTTCATCAAGGAAATAATTTGCTTCCGTTTTATTAAGCGGATTCGAAACTAGGCCGACAATCCAGATTCCAGGTTACCATTCTGTGGCAAGTAGTCTTAACGCATACGCTCCACAACGGACCCGCGTTTATCTTAATGCGACTGATCCACTCCGGTCCCGCGTTATAACGCCGATTCCTCTTGGCTGGTGCGTTATAACGCTGGAACTCTTCCAAGACAGAGCGTTAACATAGAAATTCTAACGTGGCACTTTAACTTCTAAAATGCGTTTAATAACGCCGAGCCTCTTCTCAGACATGCGTTAGTGCACAAAAATTTTAAATTTGGCTTTCCTCTCGAACAGTCTTTATGCAATTCGTTTCACTGGCGCCTTCATGGACTTTACCTGCCTTTTTCTTTCTTTTTCTGCTTCTTCGCAGGAGGCGTCTTCAACATTCCTCAAACATCCGCTGCTTTGTCAATAGGTTTTATGCAGGCTCGCCTCTCCTCTCTACTCCTTCAACTTGACTCTGTTGCTGCTCCTTGGGGAGGCTTATGCAAGCTAGCTCTAATACCATGACAAGAATTGAAAAATTGAAAAGAAGTGGAGCAGAGAATTGCTCATCTCAATATTACGAATAGATTAAATAATATCACATTGAAAACATCAGCAATAAATCTCTAGAGTTAAACTCGACTAAACTAAACTAATTATAAACTAAACTCGGCACTTGAACTCATCGTTTTGACACCTAGCAAGTGATTGACATTGCATTCTTTAACATCGACTACGTTCAAACACTCACGATGTTTGGAGTGAATGGTATGTCAATTCCCTTGAAGAAACTGACATGAAGTTTAAACCATTTTTTATTGTTGATTCTGGCGTAAAACTATGTGGGTTAAACCATTTTTAACGTACGTATTGCTCTCGGCCTCCATCGAGGCCATCATTTATAATGACCTCACCCATGAATTAAATTATGTTGATTTTTCATTGAAATACCGCAGATTTACATGTGCCTTGAGTTTTCAAGGATTGTGCTTTTATTGAAATAATTAAAAAGAAAATGGAGTGATAAGAGAGATAATATATTATTAAAGTGATAATATATTATTTTCAATGGAATAATAACGTGAACATGAAATTGGAGTGATAAGAGTGATAATATATTATTTGGAACGGAATAATAAAGTGAACGTAACATGAAATTGGAGTGATAAGAGTGATAATATATTATTTGGAATGGAATAATAAAGTGAAAGTGACATGAAATTTGTCGAGAAAATTTTTAATGGTTGAGTTGCATGGTATATGGGATATATGGAAGATATAATGAATGGATTTCTATATGTTCATATGGTGTTGATTTTTTATAATTAAGAGTGAAGTGGGTATATTTTTCATTATCATATTAATTGTTGATAAAATGGTCAGAATTGACAATTTATTAGAGTTATTAAGAAATCTAATCGTTTCAACTACTGAAAGCACAATTAGGGTCAGTAAAGACACTCTCACAGATATTCAAACATCTTTGAAAAATGTACAAGAAAAGGTATATTTTTTGCATCTTGAGTCATAGTTATAGTAAGATGAGTTACAACAACATAAGCATCATTCTGAACTTGTTTTTGTTTAGAACATTGACACATACTCTCATTAGCAAAAAGAAACTATTCAGATCACTAAGCCCAGTACAAGAGTAGAGTTTCATGCAGAAGAAAAAATTCAGCCTACACTTCTAAAGCCATTCTTTATAACTTGGGAAGAGCTTCTCCATAACAAGCACAAAACATGCCTTGGATATGACAAGGAGGTGTCCTTTCATATTCCAAGCTATTTCAAGCCCATTCAATTTCAAAGCACTAGATTTCTTGATGATATCTCACCTTCAGTTGTTCTATATTCTTCTCCTCTTCCACAATGGAAACAACATATTATGAAATTCCAACACTGTGATCTAGTTGGCCATATGAAAGAACAATGTTTTGATCTTCACCCGTGCAAGAATTGTGGTCAGCACACTCATTCTTCACATAGATGTTTCAGAAACAAGCCTCCGGGAAGAAAAAAGATTCATCTTGGATCAATCGCTTTTTGGAAATAGGCATCAACAACTAATTCATTTGGATGTGATTTTTACCGAAAGATTTTTTTCAAAATTTATGGATCACAGAAGCAATATTCCTAAACTAATAATATGTTTTAGTCATATGTCAAAACTTGCTCTAGAGTATTGAACAGTCTTGCAGTTGAGTTTTCATCGTCATCTCACCTTGCATCTAATAGGGGGGGAATTATTTTAATCTATAAGCTTCAAAGCCACTTCAAGTGAGCCTGAGCCACAACCTGTCATTCCAGATTCAGAGTTGTAGCCAAATACACATAAGTTTAATTGAGCGTGAGCCACAACCTGTCATTCCCGATTCAAAGTTGTAGCACGAGACACAAATTCCCATGAGCATGCCTTTGGTTGGTGGTCATCCTTAAACCATCTATGTGAGGTTGAGCTTCTTCCTTTTCAAATAATTAGGGACACTTCCTCTATCATAATACTTTATCTTCTTGCCATTTCCGTAGGACATCCAGGAAATGCATCAAGCATTCTAAAGTTGTAGGTCATCCTTAAACCATTGTAGGTTGTAGACCTCCCAACTTCCAGGTTGAAGGTATCCCTCTTCAAAACATTAGGAGAAATTCCTCTAGCATAATATCTTAGCTTCTTGCTAGATTTGGAAGAATTCCAGGAACTGCACTAAGCATTCCAGTGTTGGTGGCCATCCTTTAACCACTTCCTTATGAGAACATTTCAGAGAGCTAATTCAGCTTAGTGCTTCTATGCTTACTTTGCATATTTTTATTACAACTCTCTTCCTAGACTCCTACATAACCCTTCAGATTAAGGGGGGGAATTTTTGACACCTAAGCCTTCTATAGTTAGTGTGGAAGCTCAAGAGTCAACAGAAGTCTAAGAGACCTTCGAATGTGGAATCCAAGGGTCACCACAATGTATTATAAATTTACATCATGTTAATGCTAATAGAATCCACACTTATCTTCATATTATTTCCATTATGTTTATGTGAGTGCATCTGACAGTCCTTGTATGAGGCACTAAATATAACGATTGAGGAATCTAGTCCATGCATGGGATGTTCAAGAACAAAAATTCAAAATTGGTCACTGGACATAGAGGTAGAATATATATATTTCTTGATTGGTCTATCAAGGAAATATACACTCATCTCTTTATGTAGTTCAAGGAGTGGTAGATAGATAGTCAAAGATTATGTCAGTGCACATTGTCGACCAAAATGCCAACTAAGTAGTGATGGAAAAATTGACATCAAGGATGGAGTCCATTTTCCTTTCAAAAATATCTTTTTCATTATTGTCAAATTGGATGAAAATGCATCTCTTTATGTGGTGAATATAAATTCACATATGCAACATGCTCTAGAATGTCTGGAGCCAGCAATATTCAACTGGAGGTCATGGGTACTAGAAAACATGAAGGAGTAACTGACTAAGGAAAAATGTGGATGGTTAAAGAATTTTGGCTATGGTTCAATTTTGGTTTCTTTTTCCTTAAAAAATATTTCATTTATCAGGCCTCAACATATCGTACTTGAGCCCATATATTCGAGAGTCCCATGGATGGGGAGGTGGGTTGATCTCATGTCTAGACATGTAGGTCTCTCATCAATGAGTTTCACATCTCTCTTCTTCAGTTAGCTACACATGCACCTCATTATGATAGAAGAATATCCATATGCATGGATGCATTTCCATACATTTTGAGGCTCATGCTTCTTGATGGTGAGAGATGGGGTTCCATAGGTAAAATTTTTTTACCATTTTGGTATTTTCAGGTTTTATATTTTTGTTTTTTTGTTTTTTGATATATCCAAGACTAAGCTATTGGTTTATACCCATATAGATATTGGACCCATTCAACCTATGGGTTTTTCTTATCTTCTTCTTGCAGGAGGCCCACAATAGGAACCAACAAAAATATAGGTTGTTGCAATAGGAAGAGAGGTATTACATGATCTCAATCTAGCAGAGACCCTAACAAAGGTTGAGCATCAGATTGATGGGTTGACTCGTGGCATAGATGAGACTAACTTCAAATATCTCCCTATGAGATTGCAACGACTTACTATTAGCGTGTCTACATGTACCTATCGGCTATTTTGCAAAATGGCTAGTGGAGTGGCGGGTTACCATGAGCACTATGATTAGTCTACTAGGAGGATTATAGCCATATTTTGATTGCATATATATTTTAGTCTATTTTTCCTAGGAACAAATTTTGTAAAACCAAAACTATGATATATATATATATATATATATATCTTCAGTGTTCCACATGTTTCTATTATTCCTCTCTAACTGATGTGATGTGTATTGCATTAATTTACATATGTCACAAATATCTATCTAAAACATTATTATCCTAGTGCATATGTAAATGCATTTATATTTTTAGAAATATGTTCAATGAAATCAAAATATCTTTCGATAGGGAAAACTTCATGAACATGCGAAACATAGTTGGAATTATAATGGAATAGACATTAGTCATTTGTAGTACTAAAATTTGTAAGTCGATTCTAATAAATATATGATGAATACCATTGGAAATAGAATAAGACAATAGTTAAATCACTACGCTATATTTGGCGATATTATTTGTAGAGAAACCAATACAAATTCCTTGTAAACTCACTAACCCTTCATTTGGAGCGTGTATAGCCTAGACTACGAAAAAGAGGTTATGAGTACTACGTCTAGCACCATCATCATAACCAAAGTATGGTTCAATGGATGTCAACATATGTAAAACAAATGTAATTAGGATTAACAGAAACCTCTCAATCTCTGAAGGGAACATGCTACAAACACAGTTAATCAAACCCATATATAGTATGTACACAGTGCACTACGGAAAAATGCAAGCATAGTATTTCCTAAGGAACAACCCATTCCTAGGTTTTTCCAAGGGAACTTCATTAAAATAAACTAGCTCATAGGCCCCTTTAGCAAGAACACATTTGAAAATATATGGACCCAACCACATTGGCTCAAACATCCTTGATCCTAATTTATCAAACTCTTGATCGTATAAAAAAAAAGATCTCTTTCCGAGAAGACACTAGTATTGAGACTATTTTCATATTGTGCCTTGATACATTTCTTATGGGCTTCATTAGCCATTTTAGCATTACTTCACGTTTCATATAAGAACATCAAATCTAAGAGAAGTTCATCTTTCGCAGAAGTGGTATGGAGGAGTTTGACAGCAAGTTTGAGTGATGGAATTGTACATTCAATAAAAAGGATTGATTTTAACCCATAAACCAATTAGAATGGTGTGAACTTGGCAGTAGTCCCAATAAAGGTTCGGTATGCCCACAAGGCCACATAAATAATAGCATGCTAGTCTGATTTATGGACCCCTATCATATTTTGTGTTATGAAACCAGCTCACAAAATAGAAGAAAAGATATATCAACAACTTAGAAATCAACCTCTTCAAGGAGGAAAAGTCCTTTACATTACAGAAATGAACAATTCGTGGATTATACAAATGATAAAACCTAGCTTCTATATATAGGAATCTAATGGGTCACAATATAACAATATGGAGACCACATGGGCACAACAATAAAAATAATTGGTCTACACTTATGGGGAACAATAATAACAACATGGGGACTACATTGGCACAACAATAATAATGGGGATACACTAACAATAACAGTAAGGGGATACACTAGTATTATGGGGAACTAACATGCACCTCTCCCTCAAAAAAGTGTTGTCCTCAACGCTTGAGTAGTTCTGGATGCCTTTATATAAAATTATCATCCTCCCATGTGGAATCTTCAGCGGGTAAGTTCTTCCACTTGATGAGATACTATGAAGTTGATCGACTTTGTATTTGTTGAGTTATTAATGACTACTTCAAGTTCCAATATGATTTTTCCTTCCTCATAAACTTCTGGAAATATTGTTTGAACTGGGAGTTTGTCACCTATAACCTTCTTCAAGCATGAAACATGGAAAACTAGGTGCACTCTAGAAGATGAAGGAAGCTCCAATTTTGTATTCCATAGTACCAATATTTTGCAACACCTTGTAAGGACCATAGTACCTTGGAAATAATTTATTATCCTTCTTAGCTTGATTGAGGGACATTTGTTTGTATGGTTGTAGCCATAAAAATACCTAGTTGCCTACATCAATACTTCTTTCACTACGATGTTAATCTGCTTGTTGTTTCATTCGATTATGTACCGAAGTTAGATTATACTTTAAGGGTTGGAGAACTTGTTGTTGATGCTCGATGTGATGTTCCACTACTTCAACCTTAGAATTTTCTCTTAAATATCAGTTCACTGTTTGAAATTCTTGTGAGCATAATTGTGGAATTATACCTCATTGTTCTTTCTTTAGAATCTTTTTCATGCCATTAGTTTTGATTATATTTCTTGGTTTCCCTATGATACCCCATTTCAAGAAACATTATTGAAAGTTAAAATATATAGTACAAAAATATTGTAACCATTGAACTCCTAATAGAACATCAACACAACCCATTGGAATGGAAAGAATTGGGCTATTCGATACATATTCCCCCATGGTTATCTTGATATTATGACACTTTCCAGAGAAATTTATAGTTCTTCCATTTGAAACCATCACTTGAGACTCTGGTGTTGGATGTAGGAAAAAATTGAATTCCTTGGCTATCTTACAATGAATAAAATTATGGGTACTACCCGAACCAATCAAAGTTATTGCCTTCTACTTCTTGATATGTCATTCTATCTTGAGATTTTGAGGAGTGGTAATTCTTGCCAATTCATTACACGATATGTTTAGATTCATATATTCTTTCACTAAGGTCGGTTCCTAGTTTATATCCTCTTATTTTGAAGCTTCTTGTTCCTTTTCTTCCTCCTCTACACAATCTATGTAAAATAATTTATTCTTAGCACACTTATTAGACTTAGTCTATTTGCTATCACAATTGTAGAAATCCATTTTTCTCTTTTTTCTTCCAACAGTTTTGGTGTCAACCTTGTAGGTTGTGGAAGGCTAGGAGTAGCAACACGTCGATATTTATAGTTGTGAATGGTAGGCTTACTTTTCGCCATAATTTTTCTTTGATTTTCTCTTGCCCACCTGAATGCATTCTCCAATATATTAGGTTCCCATAGGCGAACCTCATGTTGGATGCTATCCTTTAAAGTACCTATGAAGACATCAATCCTATATTCCTTTGGAATATCATTTACCTTTATATTCAATTTTTGGAAGTCCTCAATGTGCTCTATTATTGAACCCTTTTGTTTGAGATTTATCAATTGGATAAAGAAGGTGTTTCTCTTTGTATCCTCACATATTTCTATCATTTCATCTGTAAAAATTGACCAAGTGAAAACTGGTTTACGAGAACAAATCCATCGATACCATACAAAATGATTTTTTTTCTAAATATAAAGTTGCAATGCGTTCATTTTGTATGTGTTGCATATTATGGACATCAAATCCTTATTGCTCCATTTGTAGTATCCATGTTATCAAATCCTTGCCATCAAAATTCCTCATATCTATCTTTGGAATATGGTGGGTCTTCAATCCAACACTAGAGGCTATGGAATCATGATTAACATTTTTTTGGTTCTCACCATGAGTTTCATCTAATACCTTTTCACCATTAGGAAGCATTTCTTGTACCAACTTTGTCAAATATACTTTTAAACCATTCTTCAAATATTCCATCTTTCCTTTCATTTTTTCTTCTATACCATCCATATTACATTTAATTTCATCCTTCAAACCATCCATATTAGCTTCCATGTCTTCTTTTAAAAAATATATGTCATCTTTAGTTTTTCTTTGTGAGATCAAAATTTGTTGCACCTGCTCCCGTAATTTTGATATATCATGTTGTATTTATTCCTCTTCATTTGTCATAGTAGAGTTTTCAGATGACTTAATCTGTGTATAATTCTTCTTTGGAGGAATTTTAGAACCCAATACAAATATATATTCTTCAATATGCCCATGGAATGACTTAAAATTGTTTTTTCAAACAAAATTTATGCAAACTATTTTAAAAAATACACACATTTTTCTTCCTTTTAGGATCTCAATCTTGAAATGGTTGTAACTCTATAATTTAAGATATCCAATATATTAATTGTGGTCATATGGTAGCCCTATGAGTCTTCTTTCCAATTCCATAGTTCAAACCTAATTTGGATTCTCCAAGGTAAAGTTATGGCCAGTCTCCCACAATGACCTAATTATGGATTGGTTCAGTAAATCAAACTTCTACAGTGTGCCGCATGTAATTTTTTTAACATTCAGACTTCAATGTGATACATAAGAAACTATAGTGCATGAAATTTTTGACACTTTTTACATAATTCAAATCCCATGTTCGAAACTAAAGTTATGAAAATTTTCCATCGGCCATCTATTTGAGATGAAATTATGGAACCTGCAAAAACCCTAAGCTCCTCTCATCATATCTTTGAAAATATAGCGAACCAGAATCTAAATTTTTTACACAAATTCAGGATTTTGGATTCTTGTGGTAAAAAATTCAACTTCTGAACCTTTGTAGAAAACAATTTATAGAGAAAATTCCAAAATGACCTTTTTGCAGCAGTGAAACCATGGAATCCAGAGCTGTGATACCAAATGTTATGAAATGAACTAAAAAAATAGAAGAAAAGATAGATCAATGACTTAGAAATCACCCTATTCGAGGGGGAAACCTCCTTTACATTACATAAATGAATAATTATTTTATGATATAAATGACAAATCCTACCTTCTATATATAGGAGTCTAAGGGGTTAGAATATAATGATATGAGTACCACATGGCCACAACAATAAAAATAATGGGTCTACACCTATGGGGCACAATAATAAAAATATGGGGACTACATGGGAACAAAAATAAATATAATGGGGATACACTAACAATAAAAATAAGGGGATACACTAGTATTATATGGACCTAAAATGTTGAAGCATCGTTTTAATAGCTTTATTTATTGCCACAACTTGCTCATTTTCCTTAGGGTAGTAGGGAGTGGAACTTTCATGGGAAATTCCCAACTTAGTAGTGAATTCAGACTTGATGTGATTTTTGTAGGTTTTAACCCTATAAATAAATTATCTGCAAATTAATCTTAAATATAGAAAATAAACAATAGCGAGAGCATAAAACATAAAATAGATAAACACAAAGATATTCCCCTGGATCCCAAATCAGGACGACCAGCGTGATTTTTCATTATATTCCTTTTAGTGTTACAACACATATATATACATGCCGAAGCATACATAAACCCCAATATATTAACCCTAGGTTAGAACATAATCATAGTTCCCTTGACCAGATCTACAAAATACCAGGGGCCGAAAACCATCGTACCCCAAAACCATGTGCAAACCCATGCACAAAACCATGGGCAGATCCACCCACTGGAAAATAAGGACCAAAAAAGTTTTCTGGGGCACTGCCCCAGATCCTGACAAGGGGGGGCTACCTCCCCCCCTATGAATCCTCCGATGTTGTGCCCAGTGCAACATATAGGGGGGGCTATCACCCCCCCTGTGACCCCCCAGACGTTGCGCACAGTGCAACGTACAGAGGGGGCTATCGCTCCCCTTGTGACCCCCCCGCACGTGACTAGTCGTGGAAAGAATATAACACATACCAAACATTCTCCCACTTGTTGTTTTCTTTTCGCAGGGGGCCATAAGAGAGCTTACTCATTAGCCTAGTTCTGCAACACCCATTGCTTCTCTACACCAAGAGAACTTCTGAGTGCTTACAAACTTCGTTAATGTATCTGCAGCATTCTTCAAAGTGTCCACCTTTACCAGCAACACCCTTTTAGCCTCAACCATATCTCTCAGAAAGTGATATTGAACATCAATGTGCTTTGTCTTTGAATGATAAGCATGCTTCTTAGCCAAGAAAATTGCACTTTGGCTATCACAGTCTATCCTTATAGCTTGCTGAACCAACCCCATACTTGAACATAATCTTTGCAACCAAACTGCTTCCTTTCTTGCATGAATGGCTACTATGTATTCAGCCTCTGTAGTTGAAGGAGCCACTACAGACTGTCTTTTAATCATCCAACTGGTTTCACCTCCAAATAGGCTAAACACATACCCACTTGTAGATATTCTTTGGTCCAGATCTCCAGCCCAGTCTACATAAAAAAAACCATGAATTTGCAACACTCTTTCCAATCCTAGTCTTCCCTGGTAGCACGAGCCATAATAAATAGTGCCACTTAAATATCTGAAAACCCGCTTCAATGCTCTCCAATGCTCCTTCCCTGGGTTTGACATAAAACTGCTCAATACTCCCACCGCATGTGCAATGTCTGGTTTAGTACATACCATTGAATACATCAGGCTACCCACTACACTTGCATATGGAACACAGGACATATCCTCCTCTTCTTCTTGTGTCTTGGGACACTATTCAACAAACAACTTTGTACCTACAGGAATTGGAACATTCACTGGTTTACTATCCTGCATATTGAACCTCTACAATATAGTCTTGACATACTTCCTCTGGTTTAACCAGAGCTTCCTCTTTCCCCAATCTCTCTTAATTTCGATGCCCAAAATATAGTTTGCAGCACCAAGATCCTTCATGTCGAATTTGGAGAAAAATTGGGTCTTCAAATCTTGGATAATTTCTTTGTCATTTCTGATCAACAACATATCATCCAAATACAAGACCAAATAAATAACACGATCACCAATTAATTTAAAATAAACATAGTGATCTTCCTTGCTTCTGGTGAAGCCAAGTCCCTGTATGTAGGTATCAAATTTCTGATACCAAATCCTTGGTGACTGTTTTAACCCATACAGAGACTTCTTTAACTTGCATACTAGTTATTTATTCCCCTTCACCATAAAGCCTTCAATTTGTTTCATGTAGATCTCCTCTTCCAGATCCCTGTGAAGAAATGTTGTCTTCACATCCATCTATTCTACCTCAAAATCAAATGCAACAACAACAACTAAAATTAATCTAATAGAAGTAACTTTGGCAACAGGAGAAAAAATATCACCAAAATCAATTCTCGGCACCTGGGAATAACCTTTTGCTACCAACCGAGCTTTGTATTTCTCCACCTTGCCTTGTACATTCATCTTCTTCTTAAACACCCATTTTCTCCCAATGGGCTTCCTTCTAGTCAGCAACTCCACCAGATCCCATGCCTCATTTTTATGCAAGGATGCCATTTCATCAACCATGGCCTCCTTCCATAGTTTTCCATCCTCTGAATCTAATACCTCCCTGACAATTCTAGGATCATCATCAGTTATAGTTAAAGAAAAATTTGAACAGAAAGAAGATGGACTATACATTTCTGGTTTTCTTCTTTCCCGAGCTGATCTTCTCACAGCTGGAGTTTGTGGCTCTTCCTCTTCTGAGTCTTCTTTAGTTGTAGAGTCTAATTCATCCTCCTTTAGCTCAAACTCTATATTCTCAGGTTCCTTTGGTAGGATTTCATGTTTAACAACATCTTTCACCTCTTTAAACACCACATCTCAGCTATACACAACCTTCCTTGTTTCTGGGTTCCAAATCTTGTAGCCCTTTAAACCATCCTTATACCCAATAAAGATGGACCTTTCATATTTATTATCCAACTTGGTCCTTTTCTCCTTTGGAACATGTAAATATGCATCACATCCAAATACCCTCAGATGTGAAAGAGAGGGTTTCTTACCAGTCCATACCTCATGTGGAGTCTTATCCTCCAACGTTGATGAAGGTGATCTGTTAACCAAGTAACATGTAGTCTCCACTGCCTCTGCCCATAATTCTTGTCCTAGCCCAGTACCACTGAGCATGCTTCTTTCCTTTTCCATCAGCGTTCTGTTCATTCCTTCTGCAACTATGTTTTGTTGAGGTGTGTATGGAGTAGTCTTATGCCGTGATATACCACACTTCTTACAAAACTCTTCAAATTCCTTCTTGCAAAACTCCCCACCATTATCTGTCCTTAGCACCTTTATCTTCTTCTCTGTCTGGTTTTCCACCAGAGCCCTAAATTATTTAAATCGTCATTTGATTTCTTCCTCAAAAAATATATCCATGTATTCCTTGAGAAGTCATCTATGAATGAAACATAGTACACAGACTTACCCAGTGATGGAACCGACACAGGTCCAAACACATCACTGTGCACAAGCTCTAATATCTTGTTTTCCCTCTTAGCACCAGAAGGAAAACTCACCCGATTCTGCTTCCCATATACAAAATGTTCATAGAAATCGAAATCCAGAGAGCTATTAGACATACCTTCTACCATACCATTTCCATGCAGTATCCAAAGGCCCTTCTCTCCAATATGTCCAAGCCTTTGATGCCATAGCATGGTCTTTTCTCCAGAGACTGCTAGGCTTTCCGCTCCACTTTCGGGAATCACAGAACTATTGCACCCAACAATAACAGTGTTTCCCTAAAGCTTGTACAGAGTTCCAATCTGAAATACCCGCATTAATACCAGTGCTCCCTGAACCATCTTACATGTATCTTTATCAAACAATGTTTTTACACCTGCATCATCCATCTTGCTTACAAAAATCATATTTCTGGCCAATGCAGGAATGTGAAGAACACCAGGAAGTGTTCTAATCCTTCCACCTTGTAGCTTCAGCTTGAATTTTTCCACGTCCGACGATTCTAGCCTTCCTATCATCACCTAAGAAGACATCACCGCCATCATATTTCTCATACTCACAGAACCACTCTGTATGGGGAGTGAAGTGAAAGGATGCACCCGAATCAATCAACCATCACTCATGATCTACATGTGTATTTGATGAAGAAGCTAAATGCACATCCCCACCTTCATCCAAGGTGGTTTTTGCCTTTGCAGAAGGAGCATCGTCAAATCCCTTTCCTTTCCTAGGAGCTTTAGATTTGTCATCCTTTTTGTAGTGCCCTTCCTTTCCGCATTTCTAGCACACCTTCACAAACATTCCAGGAGATTTATATCTCCCTCTAGATTTAGATCTCCCACTCGAAACCTTATTCTTGTTTATGTTATGGGACCTTCCTCGTATAGATAAGCCATCTCCATTCTGACCCTCCATATTTATCCGTATCATTTCCTCCGACATCAAGGCTGAGACAATGTCATCAAAATTCATGGTAGTTGTATTGCTACTTATTGCAATAACCAGACTATCTCATGAGTCTGGTAGAGAACACAACAAACTGATGTACTTATCTTCATCTGAGATTTTAATATCAACAAATGACAATTGACTTACCGCAATATTGAAGGCGTTCAAATTCTCTGTCACCGAGTCTCCATCCTTCATCCTTAGGTTATACAGCTTTTTCCACAGGAAAAATTTATTCACGAGAGACTTAGATTGGTACAAAGTCCCTAGCTTGTCCAACAAGGTATTCATTGTAGATTCCCCAGATACATTCAACAATATTGAATCTGAGACACACAATCATATTATGCTCTTTACCTCCTGATCCATCTTCTTCCAGTCTTCATCTGACATTGTCGTTGGTTTAGTACTTGGATCTACCGCAATCTAATAATATTTATCCACTAGCAGATCCTCCATCTTGAGCTTCCACAACTCAAAACTTTGACCATTAAATTTCTCGATCTCTATCTTCCTGCCACTCGCCATCATCTTTCACTGCAAGAATTGATCCCACATATCTTCCATTGAACAGGGTCTACCTTAGTCCCAAGCAAAAAACCCCTCAGCAGCAAAGGTGTCCCCTTGAAGTTGAAACTGCTCCAATACCAAATGTACTTTTTAAACCTATACAGAAATTATTTGTAAATGAATCTTAAAGATAGAAAATAAATAGTAGCTAGAGCATAAAATTAGTCATTTGTAATACTAAAATTTGATTTATGCTATGTCACCTGGGATATATTTCTGTTCCTTCAAGCGAGCATGCTAAGATGATTTGGGTAGTGCACTACAATCGATTCGTTGGGAATTTTGGGGTCGTGAAAATAGTGACAGTATTGTAGAAGTATTTTTATTGGCTGAAACTTCAATAGGATGTTGAGAAGTACATCAGATCATGTACTTCTTGCACCATTGCCAAACCGACCATAAAGAAGCAAGGCTTCTATACTTAGCTACCTACCCCTAGTCCACCTTGGGAATCCATCTCCATCGATTACATGTTGGGCCTTTCTTCCACTAAGCATGGAAACAACTGTGTTTTTGTGGTCGTCGATAGATTCTCAAAGATGGCCATTATGGTGACATGCAAGAAGAATATCATAGCAGAATCCACTACTAAACTCTTCTTTGAATGAGTGTGGGTACACTTTGGGATCCCATAGTATATCATCTCAAATCGGGACAGCAGGTGCCTCATCACTTCTTGGTCCAACCTCTGGTCAATGCTGGACACCAATCTCACCAAGTCCACAACTTTCCTTCCTAAAACTGATGGCGAGACAAAGGTCCTCAATAGGATGATTTTACACATTCTCCGAATGTGCAATTAAAAGAATCCATGCACATGGGGGGAGATCCTTCCCTATGTATAACATAGCTATAACCGATCTCTCCAAATCTCAACCAACCACAGCGCCTTTCTGGTGGGCTTGGGATTCCAGCCACTATGTCCCATTGATGTAGCCATGCCATTTTTGGCTACTCAAGCTAATTCAGCTCATGTATAGTCTGAAGCTGACAAAGTGAACAACTTCATTGAGCACATTCAACACATCTGCCAACAGGTTCATGACATATTAGATAGAGCCATTGCTAAGTACAAGAAACGACATGATCAATATCAGGTTCCACACAACTTCCAGGTGGGTGACAAAGTGTGGCCACATTTCCAGAAGGAGCACCTCATTCAAACTCACTGCAAGCTTTGCCTGCTCCGATATGGGTCATACACCATAACCATGGCTGTAGGGAAAAATTCCTTCGAGGTCAGTATTCTACCATTCCTTGGTTTGCACCCATCATTCAATGTGGACCTCCTTCGACCCTACTTCCGACCTCTACTAGACACCTCCGACATTGCAGAAAAACTCACACCAACAAAGTTAAACCCAAAATTCATGGAACAGGCCGCCACAAATTGTATCATGGACATGTAAATCAAGAACACTTGCTAGCAGAAGATCCAACTGTATCCAGTTGTAAAAGCTGGCCAACTTCTGCTATGTTTCGGGAAATATTACCTTAAAGGTCTTGGGTTGATAACCTTCATAGATTAGGGGCATGCCATTACAAGAAGGACTCACTTAACCAACTTATATGAAAATAACTAGAATCCGTAGGTTGCAGAACTTACCTGGATATCCCTCGGTTGAAGTAGATCCCGAGGGGTACAAACCCCCTGAAACACTTTGTGCTCCAAAATCTATAAATTAGGAAATAACGAACAAAAAATCCTAGTTGTATAGCATATATATGTTCTGGATGTTAGTGGAAATCATGCATAACATCATAAAAACAATATTAAATGTTCAATTGATGATCATTACACATGTATAAAAGATAATTGATACGTAAACATCAGGAACAAGATGGCTTCTTCTATTATTAATGACATGTACAGTACATAAACGTGAAGAGATCACCTGAAATCGGCCACAGCCTTCAAGCATACCATCGTCTAGATCTTCCCAGCCCTAGCCTCTCAATATTTCTTCCAATATGAATGCACAATGGATGTCATATAGCGTGATGAACATCTCAAGGAAACAAGGGTTTCTTGGATATATCTAGGAAGTACAGGAAGCATGGGAATATATCAGACTTGGATGGGACTCCAACAGCGTATAATATCTATATTTCTCTCTCTCTTCCTCCCTTAGGCCATTCCCTTGAGGGGCTTTTATACTCCCTCAAATTAGTTTTTTACAGTTCGGAAAAATTATGCCATGGGTTGGGGTGGTTAAGTTACTGGAACAACCATAAACCCCACCTCAAAATAAGGAATATATATATATTTTAATTATTAAAATGGCATACGCAGTTCTCTCTAGATGGGCTCACATGTATATGCGGAAACGTTTGGGAAGAGTCGCGTATGGGTTTTAAGATACTATTTTTTGAGAAAGTGTCCAATTCTGGAGGGAAAGGGTGCCCAACGCAAAAGCATAAATCATAAAGTATGAGCTGGTGATAGATGATGCTATAACATGCACCAAGGCAAGTGGTTCACCAGGGACCAAGTTCAGTAGAAGTTTCCTCATCTCAAGGAGGAACTCAACGTAATGGGGAAAATTAATTCATAAGGGGGGAGGAATGATCTAGGTGGATATTGGTGGCCACCCACCTATTCCACTCAGGGCCCCATCATTTTTTCTTTTAGTTTTTTGTTTTCCTCAACTATAGCACAACTTACTATTTTTAGCAGTTTTTCAGGTCCTGAAATTCTAGAGCCGTTTTGAGGCCCTAAACGAGGTTTTTTTGGGAAAACTGAGAGAAACATTAATCCATGGAATAATTTGTACATCAAAATTTGTAGTTAGGTATATCTTTCTAACGAGGTATGGTGCACATCAAATGAATATTGTATGCTACGGTTACGTCCCTGGGAAGTTGATGTACAAATTTACCCAAACGGGGCCCATGTTTTTGGTGCTTCATCTACTAGGTTTAGGGTTTTGGATGTTTATGGATTTCCATTGTTTGTCAATAATAAATAAGCCCTTGAGCCTCATTATAACATATTTTAGAGGCATTTAGCGACCACATCTCTTCTCAAAGATAAGCTACCAACGTCGTAGCTAGTATATTTCCATTATGTCTATAAACAAATTTCAGTTCTTTGATATTAATGAAATGAAGTATTATTTCCACTGCATCTTTGTATTTATGGTTATATGTGTATTCTGTTGCATTCTCACATAACGTGTATTCCGTTGTGTCACCATTCATGAATATGATTAGAGATGTGAGTTTCATTAACTTATTTGAAATTGGTTAAGAGTTTTGTTCCAGTTTCATATTTGATGGGAAACTAGAAATCTGTTAAGAATGTAGTATCCAAGGCAATAAATTTATCAAACAAATCTCAAGGTAACTCAATATACCATTTATTTTTCATACCAGTGAGTGTATGCTGGAAAAGACACGAGCGAACTAAATCATCATTGAGGGAGTTCGAATAAAACCATAAATGATTTCATTATGTGCATGGATGGGTCTTATCTATAATTTCTATTGAATTTAGGAATTTCATAAGGAAACTTTGTAGGAATAACTAGCCACCAAGGAGAATGGTCAATGGGATCATTGGTGAGGTTGGTAAAATTAGGAAACTTGGGAGATTATACAAATGGAAACTGCATGTTGAGGTGTAGTGGATAATATCCTGGATAATATGGGATAGCCTGAGTAATAGATATCCATGTTCCAGGATAGGGAGGATTTTGATATCCAGTTTACACATAACCCTGTTGTCTAGCTATAGGATAACCTTGCAAAGGTTAAAATGGTTGAGTTTGGACTTGCTGAATATAAGGAATTTGATGGATACCTTGATACATATATGGTTTCCCTATGGGATTTTTCATCGTCCAAACATCAGGTGGGTTTGGTTTTGGTTGTGTGTGTGCCATAATATACACAATCTCTCTCATTTGACCTTGAGGAATGACTTACCCAAAATTTTGTGATTGCAAGTTACCTTATAGAGGCTAGGTATACATGGATTTAGATGTGCCACATACCAGGGGAATAGGTTGGCTTAAAGGTACAACTTATAAAGGTTGGATCACATTCATTTGAGTTTTAACATGTTGAGATATTGGTTGCTGATCAAAAATATGATATGTAGGTGGAATAGGTTGAGTGACTAAATATTAAGCCATAAATGAACTAGGTTGGATATGAATAGTAGGTTTTCAAACATTAGCATTCATTCCTGAATAGAGAGGACTCATTTGTGGTTGAGCACTAACGTAATGAGATTGGAATGAGCCTAAAAAATCCCCCCCCCCCCCACCCCCCCTGAAAGAGGAGGATAATACAAAGGAAACTACCACCCAAGAGGAGGTTTCCTAATAAGAGATGGATTGGTTTGTTGTATATAACTATGTCCACTAACATAAGGTCCATCTCACTACTAAAATATAAGTGTAGATGGAGGAATAGGAAAATATTTTAGTGGAAATTAAATAAGTGCCTGATGAAATTCCATATTTACATGTCATGGGAGAGGTCCATGGACTGGATGTTGCACTAGAGAAGGTACTAGAAAAATATTTGTAACTAGGTAGGATGAGACGCCTTACAAATGTGTTTCTAGTGTCATTAGAAATGTATATTATTTTGTAACTTAGTTTGTATTATTATTGGTAGTAGATACAGAATAAAAAACCATAACAGAATCAGTCTTGGTTATGTATTCCAAAGAAGATTGCAAGGGAAACTCAAAGGTGAGTTGAAAGGAAAAGAATAAGAAAAAAGACATTGAGACGGAGTATGCAGAGAAGTAAAATAATAGGTATAATAAAAATGAGCCCCTGATCTTATGTGAGAGGAGGGTTTAGGATATTCCTGTGGAATCTCTTCTATTCTCGCAAAACCAGGTTGAAGGGGTTCATCATTGGGTCCAATATATAGAGTTTGGGGTTGTGTTTGAGATAGAGGAAGAGAAAGAGAAGCTATTGAAGTAATAGATTTAGATGGGTGAGTTACCTTAGGTTGTATAAATTTTGGTTGATTTGTTTCTAATTTAGTATATTCAGGTTCAATAACCTCATGTAAAGATATTTCAGGTGCTTCATTTTCGACTGTGTCAGATTCAACAACCAATTGAGAAGTAATTGTGGACTTCGTACTCTCAGGAAAATATGATTCTAGTGGATCTATCTCAGATAGAGGATCTGAATTAATAACCTTTGAAGTACTAGATTGGGTAGTCTATGCTTTATTATGCTTCTGACAATGGCCAATAGTTCCTTGGGTGGAATAGGAGGCTTATTTTTCATTCTATGCAAACTACGAGGTAAATGGTTTTGTTCTTCCACATTGGATTAATAATTTTTAATAATTCACCAAAAAAATAAATAAAATATGGTAAACTACGAATAAAGTTTTACCAAGAAACTTTGAACTACAATATTCAAACTTGGAGAACCAAGGATTTACGTACAGGTAGGTAATCTCCTTGAATGTTGTGTTTGGTGTATCACAGTGTAAAAGGTAGTTGACTCAGTTACTTATGGCAAGCATAGAAACATATAGTATAGTTCCAAATAATTCTCGACGATATGTGGAAGTGAAGTATATTTTAGTGTTGTCTAATGTGTAATCGTATGATGAGAGCTTCCCCATATACTTTTCATGCATAGAGCGACATCCAATATACTCGAAGGTACGTGGACAACGGTTTGGTACACTTATGTACATGTAATATGATATCACCCAAGGAATGAAACACTGGAAAAGAACAATCGATCCTATGTTTATAGATGATGGAACACATCTCTAGCCTAGACCTCTAGATTTTTTCATTAATGTTACAAATTTTCCTTAGGTTGATTCAATAAATTTGAAATTTTATCTTGAATTAAGTTTTGGGTTTCAAGGCTCACCACAAATTTCACCTGAATATCCTAAAATGAAAACTATCATGTTAAAATGAAACTCTATATATGGGAGGGTAGATAACAAATAATATTCAACAAACAATATGAAAAAAAAATAATATTGTTTAACAATTCCCTTAATGACATTGTTTAAAATTACAATTTCACTCACAAAACCCTAGGTGCAATGCATAATGCATAAGATTTTTATTTTCAATTCCTTAATTTCTAGATAAAAAATAAGATATTCTCCTAATCACTGATAATAAACACTTTTAAGAACGATTATTGAAACACCAATTCCTTCAACGAATCCAATGATCAAGCAATCATTTTTCCAATAACCTAATGAAAAGAACAAAGAAAAATATAAACAAACTCTTATAAAACGAAATAAAAACCAAAATAAAACAAGATGAAGGCTTCTGAGAGAGCTAAACCCACTTAGGGACAGAAGGAGGACCAACTAGAACCAATTTAATGAGAGAGAAATGGATGAAAATGAATTTTTTTACATGAAACAAGAGTGAACACAGGTGAAAATAGAATATAGGTGCTTTGAAAAGTAGTTTTAGGGAAGGCTAGGGTGCTTTGCAGTGTTCTATCAACCGACCAAAGGGTGTACTGATCAAGCAAACGAGAGTTTTCAACATTAAAAAAATCAAATGAAACTCAATGAAAGGTATTTATAGGGTCAATTCAAACTGAGTGAGGCACTGGAGGTTTGTTCAAGAGGTGTAAAAAAAGGATAATGTCAAAGAAACCACTAAGGGAATGAATCGTTCCATAGTGGAGTCCCCAATTTGTTATACAGAATGTACGAATGCAGATAGAATTATCTTCTCTAGCCCTAGTGGAATGGTCTATAACAACATAAATAAAATATGATAGAGTTCTCCATAGAGAAATTGTAGAATAGAAATATGCTTACTTGTGACCCTTCACAAGATCTTCTCTCCTCTTTCTTGTAATCTCCAACCACAGATTTGATTGGTATAATTATAACTTGTGTAAACAATCAACACAATCCAAATATCTATGACATCTATGTAGCATTATCCAATCACTCTATTCAATAGAAAAGCATGACATTGAAATATATGAACGTAAACATAACATAACACATATAAGAAAATGATATACTCTTTTTATTAATAAGAAAGGAGAGAGTTTAGAACCAAAAGTGGAATTTGATCTTGTAGAGATCTGCCCAAGATGACTTTTCCTTCCTTGCCACAATGTACACCTCAAAATCACCCTAATGCATGTGAATGATAACTCTCTTATTATCAAAGAAGCAACATAAGGGTAAAATTAGTCTCCAAAATCTGACCCCTAGCTTGTGGATGGAAATAAATATATAGGATAGCATGGTATATTATCAATTATTATCCATTTACAAATATATTCTTGAGATCCACTCTTGATGGGAGGATGAGGTCAAGTGATAAGAGGTGAAATATCCAAGGTAGGATGAGATGGGATTCAATGCTAGTATCCAAGGTAAATGGTTGTAACAACTCTTGGAAGCTTCTAGAAGATCAATCTCTGGGATTATTTTTATTTCCACCGAATTTCTAGAATTAGTGCATCCTGGACAAGGGAGAACCTACTCTGATTAGAGGAGGTGAAGAGCTGAGCAACATGCTGTTGAACGTAGGTCCCTAAAGGGCCATGGTGCATTGGGCCTTAAAAGCACTGAAATGAAGTAGTCAAGGTCAGAAAATCAGGGATTGGGATATTCATGCTTGGGGATTTTTGTAGGTATGATGACAAGGTGCTCACAGTTGTTGATTGATCCAATTTGTAGGCCTATTGACCAAATATGACCAAATGGCCAATAACAAGAAGTCCCTAGAAAAGCCTCAACATCCCTTACCACATGTCAATTTTGGTCTTTTATTACTTTCAGTTGGAAAATAATTAGAAATTATTGTAAGTAAATAGGGTAAGAAGGAAAAGGGGTTATACAACTTAGCACATTCTCTACTAGATCGTACATTTGGTCCTTCTATTCGTATAACTCGTTTACCTAATTATGTAAATATTCTACCTACAATGTCATTTGTTTTATTTACTCCTTAATATTTTCCCAATCCTAAATCAACAATTTTTCATTCCAAACTCTTTTAATATTATGAAAAATCTCCTTAAGATTTCTTAGAGGGATAACCTCCCTTTCCAATCAAATTTCTAACCTTTTTCATCTTTCCAATTCCTTAGGAAGAAACTTTGATTTTAATTGTCCCCCAAGTCTTGAGTTTATTTCATTTGTTGCTATTACAGTAGTAAGTTCATAAAATATAAATAAAAATTAACAAATCCTAATAGTTGAAATTGGAAAATAAACCATAAAATATAAGAAAAAAACTCCTCTAGATCATACTATATAAATAATATTGTTTAAGAAGTTTAAGGCATTCTTAAAGAAGTTTTTGGTTAAGTGATTAAAATCACTTTTTGAATATATAAATGGTTCCACCCACTGTAAAGTGGCATTCAAAGAAATTCAAAAATAAAACTTGGATGAGGAAACTTCAATACATAGAATGTAAATATAAAATAGAACAACGAATATTGTGTTTACTCTTCTGGTTCATCCTATATGTAGCTTCCCATATATCCTACATCATTGTGGAATTTTTGGGACAAAATATCACCAATTCATCTTTAATTTCCAGTAAGAGACTAGTGATTCCTTTCGTGGTGTCAAAATGCATTTAAGGCATATTTCAATACCTCCTTCATGATTTTGGAACAATATGTATTTTCTGAACTAAACTTTGTCTTGCATTCCCCTAAAAGGATTTTATTAACAATCACACTCTATATCCATCGCTCTCCCGATGATGCGAACTAGTGGTAAAGAGAAATGAGAACATAGTGTGAATTATAAATCTCTTAATGCCTAAAAAATATGGTGTACCTGAATGTTGGGCTCTCTAAAAATGGGTGGTCTTCTAGTGTCACCAAAATATGACCATGTAGACTATGTTATCACTCCCCTTGTTTCCCAAGGCTAAGAATTGAACTGAAGGAGGTAACCTCAAACCAATATTTAGGTCTAGTAGCTAGCCCTACCAAAAAAAGAGAGGGATCTCTTAATGTCATATTTACAGTCAATGAGGTAATTGTAGGTAATTATCTTAAGCTAGTTATAAAGCTCATTGAATTAGGGTTTTGTTTATTTTGAATTTTTATTGGATATGAATGAGAATCAATGAACTAGGTTTAGGTTTTAGGTCTGTTTTGAAAGGTTTAGTTGCAGACATGAAGATCAGTCCAGGTAGGTATACTTCAGAACCTACTTAGTTTTTCATTGTGTATAGGGTTTTAAAAGGGAGAGAGAGAGTTATAATGAGCATGAATACATGAGTTTATTCATCAGAGGAAGTAAAACACATTCATGAAAATCTTATAAAAGAGAGCATGAAAAACAAGATTTATGTTCATAGATTCATAAGATCATCATATAAAATCATGTGCGTGATGGAAAGAAAGCATAAACATGGTGTTACTGAAAAAAAAACAATGCTAATAATCATACCACTAGAGTCCCAAAATTATAGCTGCAACATGTCTTTGATTTCACTGAAATTTTTTGTACAATAGCCCCACACTGCAAATAACAAACACCCAACCTCTAAAATTTCTTGATTTGGACTATATATAGACAATAGAAGAGATGAAACCTCATCGGGTCGAAACCTGATCCAAAATACATCAGTAGTGCACTCCATGAGTCATTACCTAGAATGTAGGGAAGTTAGAAACAGTCCCCCCAAAATTAGCTAATAACTAGGAGTGTATGTCTCCTTCATTAATTACATGATTCCTCCACAATGAGAGGAAAAAAAAACTCTCTTATCCAAAAGACACCTCATAGGATCGCTGTAACCCCAAAATTTGGATCATTCTAGCTTGAAACCTATTCAAAAGGAATCCAAGATGGAAGCCTCACGCTAGGTAGCAGAACCATTGTGCCAGTTTGAGGTTCATTTTAAATGACTTTAAGGCCTCTTCTTGAAAGTATAAAAGTTAAGATAGGTAACCTGGTGTGTCCACTTTCCATCCCAATCCTGAAACTAAGAAAATTCTTCCTTGAAGACCTTCAATAATCCATTCTCCCAACCTTATTCTAGAAGCACTGTGCACAGGCAAAATTAGTGGCAGAAGGATGAAAAACGGGTTATTTTTTGTTTTATTCTCCAAAAATAAAGGGTTTCATGTCAACTGGACACCATATATGTAAATTATAAGGCAATATATAATCATCAATGTAAACATTTCATCATTTGGAGGCTCTGAGGAAAAGCATCACGCCATTGCACGCTGCTTGTATAAACACCATTTTTTAAAATTTTCCGAAAAATCACAAAAAATACTCAAAATGCTCAAAATATTTTGAATTTTGGTACATGAAATCCTTGGATAATAAAATAAATAGATATGGATGCCTCAATTATCATATCCAAGTTATCTTTCTCCTTTAGCTTAAGAAGTGTTTCTTTAAGATTTTTTCTCAAATTCTTTACCCTCAATTTGACGATTTGGTTTGTAGTGAAATAATGTCTCGCCATATGTCTATAGAGGTTATTATCCCTTTCTACCTTCTTAAAAAGATTCTCAACATTAAAATTTACCCTGTCAAGCCATATCTCTTTGTCTTTCTCAATTTCAGTAGCGATCAACTCATCAAAGGTTAGCTGAGCTAATGGAGGAGATGACTCTCTTTCTTATTCTTTTTTCCTGGTTAACCCTCTTATTCTTGGTGTCCTTCCCTTTGTTTCAGCCTCTATGTCTTCCAACTGATAAAAATCTACCACTTCTTTACCTTTACCTTTGTCTGCCTCAATATTTTCCTTTGGTTTGATTTGGATAAGTTGTTTCACCTTCAATTGCATGTTTTCTTGTTGTAGAAAGGTAATTATGAAATTCCCCCTTGAGAAGTTATCCTTCAAATCTGCTATCTCTGCATCCTTTTCCCTTATTATATCCTCAGTTTATTTTCCTTCCACTTTCTCTTCCATGTCAATATCCATAGGCACATTTTCCTCATGCATGAGTGGCTCACTCTCATGAATACGTGGTTGCTCCATGGTTTCTTTTTTCTCAGCTCTAGTTTCAGGTTAAATCACAACTTTAGTGCTCTTACGAGAAAAAAAAATACTCTTACCCTTCTCATAGGTTTGAGCGATCTCAACCCTAGGTGCTTTTGGAATCGTTGCTTGCCTACTTGAAGATGCAACCTCCTTTCGCTGTGCTAGTGTTGATGGCATGCTCTGAGTGATTGGTGGACTAGTAGTCGACACTGATGCAACTGTCTCCATGAAAGTTTCAAAAGACATATTGATTGCTAAGAGCTGATGAGAAACAATAATCTTAACCAAACCATGGTGGAAAATACTAGGGTGATGATATTTTCCTTTACTTTGTACGTTTTCAGTCATTTTTCCAATTTAACTCCTGAATAAATAATTAGGAAAATTGAGTGGCTTGGTAACAATGAAGTGCATCAATAACCTTATATGGTACTGGTACAATCCTCATAATATCCCTTCAAATATTAAATACTTTGTAATTAGCTTCATCAAAGGGGCATACTTGTCAAGTAAATGTCTGAAAGGAATGGTGTACTCAGGAGCATCTTTGCAATGAGGTTTTAAGAACATTATGTAGTTATAAATGTCCAATTCCATCCCTTTGAACCATATTTATCCATGATTCTGGATACCTATTGCTGAGGAGATAAAATCTGTTGATATGGTGAACTCAATACCTGCTATGACAGCCTTGTCCTTCCTAAATCTGGTGGAGAAAAGGCTTGTCAATTGAGCATGGAATCCCATCTCTTGGATTCTCTCAGAAAACCTCAAACAACCATTGTTTTCAAAATACATCTTAGCATAAGAAGCATGTTTCTCCTGCAAGCTGGATGGCTGAAAATTGGAATGGTGGCCTCCATTATGGATCCTCGTCTCACCCTCCATGATTTTATTCAACAAGATAAACCCTAGTTTGATGTAGTGGATAGAGAAGGTGGAAAATTAGGAGAACAAGGTATAGTGGTAGAGTGGTTTTAGGGACAAAAGTGAGGTGGAAGGTGTTTGGTCTCAATCTAGTCTCCTAAACTGAGCTCATTTAATTGTCAACCAGGATTTGTAAACTGCTGAAGTGAAGTGTACTGTATGTACCTAGGTACTTGTTTCCTAATGCCTTGTGTGTAGTGTTTTGTGATGTTCTTGGTCTTTTGTAATGATTTATGATGTTTTTGGTCTTTTGGTGGTTTTATGTTTACAAGGGAAAATGCCTAGAAAGCTAATGGAAAGGAGCTGGCGATCAAAACAGAGTTAAGCCTAATTGATGCAATACTTCGTCCTTGATTAGAGATTTGAAACATATTTAGAGGAAAACATTGTTATCATCATAAGATCTTCTATTCTAGAACTATTTCCTATCTCTATTATGCAATTTAATTGAATGTCACAAAACCTTTACTCAAAAGTTATTGATTTCTTTCCAAAGTAGTCTTTTGAGGGAGGACTCTGTTTATGAAATGATAAGGAAATTGCAGAGATACTTCAGGCCTTATAGTGATGTTGTCTTCTGTTCATATGGCTATGGATCATTTGTAGATTTTAGAACAAGAAGATGTTTGTGAATAATGAAGGTTGTCTTGTTAATCCTAACAACTGAAGTAATCTATTGTGCAATGGATGACAATTTGAATATGAAGTGCAAGTGCAATGAGTTAATCTAAGAATGAACTTAAGATGCCACTAATCTAGAACAATGCTGAACTATAAGTCATCATCAAACTCAAAGCAAAGTAACTGAACATGAGTTAAGTGCAATTAAACTCCGGAGCATCCTAACTATGCTATCATGCATTATTCTATGAAGTTACACAATCTGTTTGTCCATCATTAGTGATATTTTGGAAGAGTTCCTTCTTTTGGAAGAGGTATTAGAACAATTCTGACTGTGTAATTGAATGCAAATGCAAGAAAAAGACTGAAAGCAATGAAAAACTAAGATATCATATCCATATCCTACTCGTCATTATGATGTTTTGGACAAGCGTTTAAGAGCAAGAATAGAGATGATACTTAGTGCAAACACACAACTAAATCATTCATTATCACGGTCATGTCTTGAACTTCTTAAGAATTTCTTGGAAGAGTTTCTTCTTGTGGAAGAGTGATTAGAACAAGTGTAACTGTGATAGTGAACAACAAAAAACTACAACTAAATCCTACAGTACTATAGCCATTCATCATTCATCATTATAATCTTTTGGAAGAATTTCTTCTTGTGGAAGAGTTTGAATGAGTAAAACTACAGTAGCTAATTAAAAAAACTATTAATTCAAATGCAAAGCGTAAAGGCAGCTAGAAGACTTATCTAATTTACGCAAAATAAATCCGTGCAAGAGGCAGGGGCCCTCTACCACCTGACGGAATTCAACTCCAAATTAAATCACGCTTTCAAAACAACACGGTCTGCTCCATTAAAGATGAAATAGTTTGAACATAACACTCTGTGTCTTCAGAAATGTAGCACAGAGTCTAAACAAAATCTAGCATCAAATCTAACATCAAATCTCTAACATATAGTTCGGTATCCCAAGTGTTTATAAAGAAAATGCACATAACAATACTTGCAACAATTCAGGAACACTGTCTTTCCTTATCGGAATCATGTTAGGACTCTTTGAAGTGGCTGCGTGAAGAGGAAAAGACATCTGGACTGAGACAGTCCTAATAGAAGTCTTCCTTCCTAAATGTGTTCCCCACGTTCAAAACCATACCCAGAATTTGTTTCTTCCTCCATGATGAGCAACGAACCATGTAGACATGACGTGGATCATGCCCATATGCGGTTTTTCTCAAGAGGCCACCTGGAACATACTCAAACGTGAAGGCAGCTGCAGAATCGCCGGTTAGCTACGGAATGTCTGCATTCTGCAGCTAGTTCCGGTCAAAATGCTTCACAATGGCAAAAATCACAAAACTTAGCAAGTCAGTCATGTAAATCATTCTAGAAGTAATTTTAACTATATTCATTGATCAATTGGGTCTAGGATAGCAATGGAAAAAGGAAAATGAGGTAAAATGGAATGAAAGAAAGCACAATTTTGAGGCTCAACATACCCCCACTACTGTCTCTTTGCATGTCCTCATGCAAATTATCCTATGAACTCAGAGGCTTCTGCAAGGACATCTAATCCTCTTCTTCTCCTTTGTCTGGAAGCTAGAGATCTTCTGGGTTTTCTGATAACAAGTTTGAACCTTAGGTTGGTGAGTGCCCTGATTAACTTTTTGTTCCTTGTCTTCAACTTCTCATTGGTCTTCTCCACTTTGTCTATATGCAGGGATAAGGTTGAGTTCATATCAATTTTGAGCTTGACTTGATCCTTGAGAATTTCATTCTCATTTTTGATGTGTCTATTCAGTAATTCCAACTCATACCTATCCCTTCTTAATATATCTATTTCAGACAGTGGAGGACTGGGGGTTCTCTCTCTACTTTCTGAAGCTCTTCTCTCCAAAGTTTCCACATAGTCATAATTTCCTGTTGAGCAGGGTCAACTTCAGGGGTTCCCTCATAAAAATCCTCTTCAACATCCTCTTCAATGGATGTTTCTTCATCTTCTATCTTGATTACCCCTGTTTGTTTGATTAGTGTTTTCTTCAGTTTCCCCTTTAGTCTGTGGCTTCTTCTAGGCTGAGAAGATCCCTCTCCTTTCTCCATGGCAGATTTCCTGATTATCTTTTCTTCCTTAAGCTGTCTTTTGATTTGAGTCAACTTTTCTAAAATGATTTCCTCACTGCTCTCTTGGACTTTTTTGTCAATTTCAACTTTTGAAGCCCTCCATTTCCTACTTCTCTTTGTAGGCTGTGGTTCCGGTGAGGGTTCTTTTGGCTCTTCAAAATGATTTCTTATCAAGAAATCATCCCATGTATCATTTGTTTTAGCTAGATGATGTTCAATCAAAATTTTGACTAAACCATGATGATATAGGGTTGTCTCTAAAAATTGAACTCTTCTTTGGACACAGGAAGCCATCTTCTTCAGACTTTGAAGCAAGAAATATGGTAGGTTTAAGTCTTCCCCCAGGAAATGCATCATTAGTCTAATGTGGTAGACATAAAATGTTCCATATCTACCCTCACATGTAACAAATTTTTGCAGAAGAAGTAGTATGTTTCTCCATTTGTTTTTCAATGCAGAACTGGGAATTCCTTTCTTAAATACACTGATATCCATACTTGGTGATTTTAAAATTTGTTTCCAGGAGTCATTGTGGAATTATCTATTTTTAAACCATCTCTCTCCAGTTCTGAGCAATCCTGTAGCCTCTGCAATGAAAACTTCAGTGACAGTAAATTTGACATCTCCTACTTCAACTTCGGTTCCTTGAAATGATCTTGCAAATGTTTTAGTGACTTCCTTGTGGAAGCCATTATATTTCTCCAAAAATTGAAGCCATCCTATTTTTTGTAACATTTCTTTGCATTGAGGGTAGCCTTCTAAATATTTTGAACCCACTGGTTCAGTCCTTACAATGAAACCCATGATTGCTTCTTCAATTTTCAAATTAACACTCTTCTACCCACAAAAACAATGACTTTCACTTTCGGATTGAAATGGCTTTAAGTTCTAAATGGAAATGGCTTCAACTTTGGAATGACATACCTCTGATTAATAGTGGCAACAACTTCAAAATCTCGGGCTGATATGCCTCTGTTGACAATTGAACTTTGGACTGATATGTCTCTGTTTAACAGTGACAACTGACTTCAACTTCTTCACTGCAATACCTTTGGCTCTTGGTAGCAAATGGTTTCGAATTCAACGCTGCAACACCTCTGTCTCTGCTAGCAAATGGTTTTGATTTCAACACTGCAACACCTCTGTCTCCTAGTGACAAAAGACTTCAAACTCCACACTGCTACACTTCTGTGTTTATAGTAAGAATGCTCAAACTCTGCCCACAGTGATACTTTGTATACCCACGGAATCAAATGGCTTCAAATTCTCACGCTGCTATGCTTCCAAATTTACCCTTTTGCTCTGCTCTGAGTTTACAATGCTCAACGCTATTCAAACTGATATCCTTTGGCTCTGCTCTCGGTGATAATAATATCTCTGTCTTCGGAATGAAATGTCGGCTACAGAATGGTGTGATGGCAGTGGTCACGGAATGAAGTAGTGGAGTGAGGTGGAGGGAATGTATTAATGATTGAAGAGACGGCGGAGGATTTTACGACGGCAGAGGGAATCATCATTGAATGATTTGGTTAAGAGACATGGAGAATTCAAATACCTTGGCCATTTTAACCGCTTAAATGATATCGGATATGAAATTTGAAATGAGAAATTTTAATCCAAAGTCTGTGGAGGGTTTATTGTTATTGATCAATAAAAACAATTAAAACAACCTTTTCGAACAATCCATAACTAAAACTATGCTAAACTTTAATGAAATGCCATTATAATTTAAACTTGTTACCTCTGCCTTTCATTTGATTTTTGTAGTCTTTGTCTTCTCTGCTCATCTTTGGAAGAGTCTTCATAATCTTCTTGATGCTTTTGATTCATGGATACACTGGGTCATTTTGTTGCAATTCTAATGTTTGTTGATTGATGCCTTCAGGGTTTGTAGCTGCAGAAAGACTGTCTAGCTGCAGAAAGGTTGATCAGCTGCAGAATGTCCACTGAGCTGCAGAATGTTCCTGTAGAGCACTTTAATCATGAAAATGGAGTGTTTTTGGAATATGGGTGAAATGTTATATGTTATGAATGAAGATGGATGATGGATTATGATATGTATGAAGTGGATGATGAAATGGAATGGATTCAATTTATGAAATGGAGTGAAAGAACATAAGGACTATACTGCAATTCATGACATGTTTTATTCACTTACAGCAAGACATCAAATTCTAAATTTTGTCATGAAAATGAGATGGATGGAGGATGGAATGAGATGAATGAAAACTTGGAATGAAGTGGAACATGAGTGAATGAATGAAATGGAGTATGAATGGATAAGTGAATGGAGTGAAATGAAATGAGATGAATCATAAGCACTATGGAACTGAACATATGATTTTTGTAACAGCTGCTAGTACAAACAAAAATGGGAAAAGTTAGAGTGTCAGAGAGACTCTGATTTTTACCCTATCTTTTCTGTATAAACATGCCAATCAATGATTGGTTTTCATGTTTATACCTTTATTTTTTATTTTATTTTTATTTTTTATTTTTTATTTTTTATTTTTATTTTTAAAAAGAAATGCTTCAGAAAATTTAATCAAGTTGATGAAGAAGAGAGATTCTTCTTCATTAACTTCACATCATTGCTTTCTCGGAACTTCTTGACAAATTCTTCTCTTGAGAGTGGTTTGTGGTATATCTTCAATCTATGACCATTCACAAGAAAAGTGACCTTTTCTTCATCTATAGTTCTGATTTTGACTACCCCATTATAAAAAATTTCAACAATTTCATATGGCCCAAGCCAATGTGTCTGAAATTTACCTTGAAAATCCTTGAATTTTGAATCAAACAAGAGAGCCCAGTCACCCCCTTTGAATTTATTCTCTTTGATGTACTTTTCATGCCATCTAGCCCTTTGTTGTTGGACTAAAATTGTTTTCTAAACTGCATCTTGTCTGATCTCATCCAATTCATTAATTTGCTCCAGTCTATGCCTTTGTGCCTCCGTTAAATCAAGTCCTAGCTGAACTGCCATCTTGAAGGTTTGAATTTGGAACTCTATGGGAAACAAAACTTGCTTTCCATAAACAAGCTCATAAGGAGTATGGCATGTTGTGTTTCTCCATGTAGTTCTATAGGCCCACAAGGCTTCAGGAAGCCTATCTACCCAATCTCTTCTATGTAAATGAACAGTCTTTGTTAGGATTCCTTCAATGACCTTATTAGTGGATTCCACTTGACCATTTGCTTGTGGATGATAAGGAGTAGATGTTCTATGTCTGATTTTGTACTTCTCCATCATTTTCTCCACTAGCCTTGATGTGAATTGAGTTCCTTGATCTGTAACAATTTCCCTTGGGACACCAAAACGAGTGAAAATATCCTCAAAAAGAAAAGTAACTACAGATGATTCATTAGCAACAAGTAATGATTTAGCTTCTACCCACTTAGTAACATAATCAGCGCAAACTAATATATATTTCTTTTGTCTTGATGGAGGACTAATAGGTCCTACAAAATCCAAAGCCCATTTTTCAAAAGGTTCAATGTGTACCTGAGGTTGTAATGCCATCTCACCTGAAGGAGAAGGTTTCCCTACCCTTTGGCAACTGTCACACCTTTTGACATACTCTTTAGTATCTTTAAACAAGGATGGCCAATAATATCCTAAATTAAGGATCTTATAGGCTGTCCTCTTATCTGCAAAGTGTCCGCCACAAGGTTCATCATGACATGCCTTGAGAATCTCAAGCATATCATCTTCACGAACACACCTTCTAATGATCAAATCTGGACCTGTCTTGTACAACTCATTAGCAACCCATGAATATTTTGCACTATCATTAATGATTTTTCTTTTATCCCTTGCATTCATAATCGAAGGAAATTTTCCTGAAACTAAATAATTAGCAATATCAACAAACCATGGAGTTTGAGTAGAGATTGCAAAAAGATATTCATCAGGAAATTGATCTTCAACCGGAGTGTCATCTTTGATATTTTGAATTCTAGACAGGAAATCAGCCACGGTGTTTTGTTTTCCAGGCCTATCTAGAATAGTAATGTTGAATTCTTGCAATAATAACAACCATCTTATAACTCTGCCATTAGTGATTGATTTATTCATTAAGTATCTAATGGCAGAATGATCAGTGTGAACAAAAGTTTCATAGCCTGTTATATAGTGTCTAAACTTGTTTATAGCATGAACAACAGCTAAAAACTCTTTTTCAGTTACAGTATAGTTTAACTCTGCAGGAGTCAAATTTTTACTAATATAATAGATGGCATAGGGAATCAAATCTTTCTGTCCCAATACTGCTCCTAGAGCTGTATCGGAAGCATCTGTCGAGATATGAAAAGGTAACTTCCAGTTAGGTCCCCTTAATATAGGTGTTTCAGAAATTTTGGTTTTCAGGGTTTCAAAAGCTAACTGGCAATCAGAAGTCCACTTAAATCCACAATCTTTGGTGAGTAATTTGAAGAGAGGAGATGCTATTTTGGTGAAGTTTTCTATAAATCTCCGATAATACCCTGTAAATCCTAGAAAACTTCTAACATATCTTTGACAACTTGGAATGGATAGGTTAGAAATGACTTCAACTTTTGCCTCATCAACTCTAATCCCATCCCCTGAAATGTGGTGCCCCAAAACAATACCTTCAGTAAACATCATAAAACATTTTTCATGACTAAGTGAAAGGTTTGCTTCTTGACATCTTTTTAAGACTTTTTCTAAGTTTTCTAAAGCCTCTTCATATGTATCCCCATAAACTGTGAAATCATCCATGTACACCTCTACACAGTCATGTATTAGATCCGAAAAAATTCCTAATACTACCCTTTGGAATGTTGCAGGTGCATTGCATAATCCAAATGGCAATACTCGGTAGGCATAGGTACCCCAAGGACAGGTGAATGTGGTTTTGTCTTGGTCTTCAAGTGCTACTTGGATTTTATTGTAACCACTAAACCCATCTAGGAATGAAAAGTACTTTTTGCCAGCTAATGTATCTAATACTTGATCTATGAAAGGTAAAGGAAAATGGTCTTTAAGAGTAGCTTTATTCAGTTCTCGGTAGTCAAAACACACCCTCCATTTTCCATTTTTCTTTGGCACAATTACCAAAGGAGAAACCCACTGACTATCTGAAATAGGATAGATGAAATTAACATTTAACAATTTTTGCAATTCTTCCTTGACAATTTCCCTAAGATTTGGATTCATCCGTCTTTGAGGCTGTCTGATTGGTTTGCAATTTGCCTCTATATAGATGTGATGAGTACAAGTCTTGGGACTTACCCCTTTCATGTCAGTGTATTCCCATGCATATGCAGAAGAATGTCTCTGTAATACTTTGACTAACTCTTCTTGTTGAGATTTTTCTAGGTTCTTGTTTATATTCAAAGTTTTGCCTGGAAATATCTCACTTGTAGAGCTGCCAAATTTATCCATAGAATGAAGAGACATCTACCTTGATGACAAAAACTCAATATTAGATCCCTCTTGAAATGATTCATGTTTGTGTTCTGGAGAGGATTCAAAGTTTTCTAGAGTATTCAGAATTTGATTATCTTCACTAATTTCTGAAATTGTGAAGAGTGGTTGTAAATATTCTTCATCATCTATCCATTGAGTGTCATCTAGATCTGTAATTGTCCTAGCTGGAGGATATAAAGTGAATCTCTTAGTTGAACTACCATCAGAAATATACATATCACCGGACCTACAACTAATAAAAGCATCAGCTGTAGCCAACCAAGGTCTTCCTAGTATAACAAGATGGCCTCCTAGATTATTCTTGGGAGTTAGGATCATGAAATCCACAGGGTATTCCCAAGAATCTAGGGACACTGGAATGTCTTCTATTACCCCATCTGGTTTGATCACAGATCTCTCTGCTAATTGTAATAGTGTGGGTGTAAAGAGAATATTAGGAAGTTTCAGTTTGTCCATGATTTGTCTACTCATGATGTTTATTGCTGCTCCTAAATCAATGAGTGTGTTTTGAATTTCAATTCCGTTGATGTGAATTTTGACAACTGGATTTCCTGGGTCAAGATACTTTGGAATAACAATCTTGCCCATCATAATGTCTGCTATTTGTCCTACCAGTTGAATTTTCTTGGTTTCTCTTATTCTTTTTCTTGTTGTCTTCATACTCAACTCCTTTATTGTTTTGGCTAAGATTGGGATTTCCTTGATGGCTTGCAATAATGGAATTTTAATGCAAACATTTCTCAATTCATCTAAGAAATCATAATTAGGCACCATGATTTGTTTTTCTACACCTTTATCAATTTGTAATCTTTCCGGGAAGGGAGGTATAGAAGTAGATGTGGATGGTTTCTCTAATACAGAAGTTGGATTTATTGGATCTTTTAGTTTTTCAATGTTTTGATCTTGAAAGGATGTGTCTTCCTCAAGACTTTTATTAACCCATAGGGAGTCTTCCTCAGAATTATCTTGTTCTTGTATGATCACAGAAGGTTTCCTCTTCTCAAGTATCCTTCCAGACCTAAGTTGAACATCACTAAGGTCTAGAGGGGTAATTAAATAAGTTGGAAATTGTTGTCCTTCTATCATGTATGTATTCTGAGGGTTCTTATTATTGGGGTTTGGTATGGGCTGAGCTGGCAATTGATTGGATTTTTGAGGGAATGGTAATGGAAGTGGTTGATTTTGATGTGGTTGGTTTTGATGATGTTGTTGAGGATTTTGTTGAGAATTTTGAGGGAAATTTTGTTGAGGATTTTGAGGATAAAAATGTGGATATGGTGGATAGGATGGTGGATACTGATAATATGGAGAGTATCTTCCATAGGGACTTTGTGTTCCTTGTGTCCAAGATTGAGATTGATTTTGAAATTGGGGCCAAGGTTGCTGCCAAGAATTCCAAGGTGGAGGTTGATTATACATTTGATCATGGAATCCTTGTGTCTGAGGACCCTGCCAAGGTCTTCTAGATACAAAGTTAAGAGATTCTGTGAAGTCTGTAGGAGTTTCTTCCTGAAAGACAGCTTTGAGACCAGGAAGAGAAGGACAATTCTTGGTCTCATGCTTCTCAGAACAAATGACACAGGTTTCTACAACTTTTACATCTAAAGGACACTCTCTTAAGGCATGTTTCTTTCTACATTTGGGACAAAAGATTGCCAAGGCATCAGATTCAACCTTTTGCTTGTTTTGTATCTTGAGGGTGTCTATTTGTTCACTAAGACTCCCTAAGATGTCAGACTTAAAATCATCAAGCATGTGTCCAATTTCTGATCTACTTACTGTCCCAGAGGCAGATTTACTTGCCCTTGCAAGAGCGGGATCTCTTGGACCTTTGACAGTTTTGGATTTCCCTCTTGAAAGGTTGATACATAACTCAGATATTTCAGGTAATGTGAGTTGTGATATATCCCCTTTTCCCATCATATTTAGGATATCCAACCATTCATCCCTAATTGTTTTCAACAAAAGAGCTTTTAAGGTGTCTTGATCTAGATTTTCCATTTTTGCCCTTTTTATGTTGTAATTAAATCTTTCCAACAAATCTTCTAAGTTTTCATCTTCTTTTTGTAACATCTTGAACACTTCTTCCTTATGATTAACCGGCATACAATAATCCAAGTATCTCTCTAGAAATGCTTGTTTCATATCTTCCCATGTTCTGCTAGAACTACTGATTAGGCTCATAAACCACTTCAATGCTGCTCCCTTCAAAGTTGAAGGAAATAATTTCAGTTTTTGAGCATCTTGTAAGTAGTCATAAGTCCTACACAACACTTCAAATTCGAATAAGAAAGTTTCAGGATCCTCAGTTTTAAGTCCATAGAAGTTCGGAAGGACAGAAGGTGAAATGTTTTTCATGTTTGTATTGGTTTCTTCATCAAGTATAGGGAACCCAAAAGAGCTTCCTATTCTACCTCTTCCTCCATCTGCACCTCTACCTCCTTCTCCTCTTCCTCCTTCTCCTCTACCTCTGCCTCTACCTCCAAATAATGTGTGTTCTCCATTAAAAACTCCTCCCCCTCCTTCTTCTGCCATGGTTGACTCTCCTGTGGAAGTAGAAAGGTTTGTGTTCCTAACAGGAGTTTCTATATCTTCTTCTATGGCAGGTTCAGTGGATGAAGTGGAAGGTTTCTCTAATGGAATAGGTGACCTTAGATTTTCTAGAAGTCCAGGATCAGAAGAGGATGGAATATGGGTTTGAGTTGAAGGTGTACTAGCTCTGGATCTAGATGAAACAAGTGGTGTTCTAGAAATCAAAATTCTGCCTCTGCTGCTTATAAATCTTCCCCTTGAATCTCTCTCCCTACACATAAAATTGTTTTTGGATGCTAAGAAACAAAGGTTACCTAGTTTTCCCTTCCCCGGCAACGGCGCCAAAATGTTTGGTCTCAATCTAGTCTCCTAAATTGAGTTCATTTAATTGTCAACCAGGATTTGTAAACTGCTGAAGTGAAGTGTACTGTATGTACCTAGGTACTTGCTTCCTAAAGCGTTGTGTGTAGTGTTTTGTGATGTTTTTGGTCTTTTGTAATGATTTATGATGTTTTTGGTCTTTTTGGTGGTTTTATGTTTACAAGGGGAAATGCCTAGAAAGCTAATGGAAAGGAGCTGGCGATCAAAACAGAGTTAAGCCTAATTGATGGAATGACAAATGGCAAATGCAATTGGAAACACTGAAGCAGAATCAAATCTAAACTATGACAAAGTAAAAGCAAAGCTTGATAATGACTTTTAAGAAAATGATTCAAAACACAAATTAAACTTGAGAAATGATCACTAAGTATGCAAATCCTCTAACTAATCAATTAAACAAATAACTTACAATGATGCAACATTTTTTCCTTGATTAGAGATTTGAAACATATTTAGAGGAAAACATTGTTATCATCATAAGATCTTCTATTCTAGAACTAGTTCCTATCTCTATTCTGCAATTCAATTGAATGTCACAAAACCTTTACTCAAAAGTTATTGATTTCTTTTCAAAGTAGGCTTTTGAGGGAGGACTCTGTTTATGAAATGATGAGGAAATTGCAGAGGTACTTCAGGCCTTAAAATGATGTTGTCTTCTGTTCATATGGTTATGGATCATTTGTAGATTTTAGAACAAGAAGATGTTTGTGAATAATGAAGGCTGTCTTGTTAACTTTAACAACTGAAGTAATCTATTGTGCAGTGAATGACAATCTGAATGGGAAGTGCAAGTGCAATGAGTTAATCTAAAAATGAACTTAAGATGCCACTAATCTAGAACAATGCTGAACTACAAGTCATCATTAAACTCAAAACAAGGTAACTGAACATGAGTTAAGTGCAATTAAACTCCGGAGCATCCTAACTATGCTATCATGCATTATTCTATGAAGTTACACAATCTGTTTGTCCATCATTAGTGATATTTTGGAAGAGTTCCTTCTTTTGGAAGAGGTATTAGAACAATTCTGACTGTGTAATTGAATGCAAATGCAAGCAAAAAGGACTGAAAGTAATGAAAAACTAAGATATCATATTCATATCCTACTCGTCATTATGATGTCTTGGGCAAGCGTTTAAGAGCAAGAACAGAGATGATACTTAGTGCAAACACACAACTAAATCATTCATTATCACGGTCATGTCTTGAACTTCTTAAGAATTTCTTGGAAGAGTTTATTCTTGTGGAAGAGTGATTAGAACAAGTGTAACTGTGATAGTGAACAACAAAAACTACAACTAAATCCTACAGTACTATAGCCATTCATCATTCATCATTATAATCTTTTGGAAGAATTTCTTCTTGTGGAAGAATTAGAATGAATATAACTACAGTAGCTAATTAAAACAACTATTAATTCAAATTCAAAATGTAAAGGCAGCTAGAAGACTTATCTAATTTACGCAAAATAAATCCGTGCAAGAGGCAGGGGCCCTCTACCACCTGACGGAATTCAACTCCAAATTAAATCACGCTTCAAAACAACACGATCTGCTCCATTAAAGATGAAATAGTTTGAACATAACACTCTGCGTCTTCAGGAATGTAGCACAGAGTCTAAACAAAATCTAGCATCAAATCTAACATAAAATCTCCAACATAGCTCTCGGTCTCCCAAGTGTTTATAAAGCAAATGCACATAACAATACTTGCAACAATTCAGGAACACTGTCTTTCCTTATCGGAATCACGTTAGGACTCTTTGAAGTGGTTGCGTGAAGAGGAAAAGACATCTGGACTGAGACAGTCCTAATAGAAGTCTTCCTTCCTAAATGTGTTCCCACGTTCAAAACCATACCCAGAATTCGTTTCTTCCTCCATGATGAGCAACGAACCATGTAGACATGACGTGGATCGTGCCCATATGCGGTTTTTCTCAAGAGGCCACCTGGAACATACTCAAACGTGTTGATGCAGATGGCAGTTAAGCTCTGGAATATGGCATTCCCATGGCTAAGTAAGGCAAGTAAGGTCTCAAATGCTTGCCTTGGAATGCAGAAATCTGAAAGCTTCCAATTCAGTCATGTAAATCATTCTAGAAGTAATTTTAACTATATTCATTGATCAATTGGGTCTAGGATAGCAATGGACAAAGGAAAATGAGGTAAAATGAGGTGAAAGAAAGCACAATTTTGAGGCTCAACAGAA
>JAXQQM020088447.1:0-32481 GCA_034641835.2 Pinus albicaulis
GTGTTGGAATTTGTATCCAACAAGTTATCCATGACATTTGAAGAAGGTGGAGAAAGAGAATGCAAAAAAGGGAAAAGAAGATTCCATAATTGATGTGAGTCATGATGATTTGCATGATGATGATGTGTAGCTGAAAGAAGCGCCATTGAAATGGTTTGGTAAGACATGGTTAGATTTATTATCTAATTAAGGCTTTGCATGTCTTTTGATGTTGATGCATTTCTTTGCCAATTGAATGCGTGTTGCATGTTTACACCAAGAAGGTGATTGAAAGTGGAGTATGTTGACTCACTTTATTGCATCAAAATTTGTTCATTTCAGCTTTAAGTACATGTACATATGAATGGAGTTATTGAACTTGTGATTGTGTTTGTGAGAGGGTTGAATAATTGTATACATGCATGAGAGTTTGTGTGTATGAAAAGTGGAATTTTGATGGTTTCATTGTGCTTGAACATGCATGAGTAATTGACATGTGTTGTTCGATTGCTTTGTTTAACATGTATGTCTTCAACTTGAGAGTCTTGATCATTTTCACATGCATGAGTGTTGACAGTGTTGGTTGATTGTGTGTTACATGCATGCCATATCGACTTGGAAGAGTTGATTTTGTCTCCATAGATGAAAATGAGATGTTGATGAAGTGTTTCATGAGATGTGAAATTATTTTTGTTTTGGGAAAATAATCGTCAAGTTGTTATGCATGCTTATGCTTGACTTGAGAGTCAGTATTTTGAGGAGGCATGTTTTTTCGACTTGTGTTTGGTCAATGTGTTTTGACACCAAGATGTGAGAGTACATGGTGATGTTCACATGATGTGAAATTAGTTGCTTTGAAGGAGCAAGAGGATATGTCATCAAGTTTTTTCCTGCATGATGTGTTTGTTGTGAGAAAATGTCAAGAAATTTTGCAGCCATTGTAGACCAATTTATGTATTGACGCCAAGAAGAGAAGGACATGGTGAATGAATTCTTCCATATGTGGAATTTGGAATCATGGAGGTAAAATAATGGTAATTTCTTTTCTTGATTTTACTGATGTTGGAATCTATTTGTTGTAGTTCAATCATTGCAAAGGAGGAACAAGATTCTCATTGGGGTGGCACCGAGGAATTGATTCGATACAAAAAAAGTGTTATATCAGCAAGAAACCAACAAGTGTTGGATTGTGTCAACAACAATATGAGAACAGTGGTTGAAGAGCCAAGCCATTTGCAAGGAGGGGTAAGGCATCTCAGTTACCAAGTGGTTGTCATAGCGATTTATCCAAGTAGAATCAAGATGATAGAACTTGGGAAATAGAAGAGTGTTCAACACTCATGAGATAACCAGCTTTTGGGGTCCAAAAGCATGTCAGTGGGAAGGAGTGATCAGAATCTGGATCAGGGGAAAAAATTAGCTCAAAAATTAAAGTGCTCAGAATTGCACCTGTTAGGAATCTGTAATTAGCAAGATTGGAAAAGTTCAATCATAGTAACAACATTATTTCAACCACTTTGGGATTCTAGGATCTAGCCCTCCTGAATCCGGAGAGGGATCTCTCCAATAAGTGCAAAGATGGATTTGTCTTTGAAAGGTTTATGGTAATGATGCTAGGCTATTTATGAAGGCCGAGGGTTTGTTTTGTTTTTGGATGGTTGAGCATGATTATTGTTTGAGGGAAAGTCCTAAATGGAAAGTGTTTCAAAGGTGTGAAGTTGCAAGCAATTAGAACAAGCTTTGGCCAAAAAGATAGATATAACATTGGTTTTTAGTCCATTGGGCTATGGAGTCATAATATGGCTTTTAATTATGCAACAATTCAAGAGTGATCCAAGGGGCAAGTCCAACTCTGGCTAGTGTGTATCTTTTCCAGCTTCAACTCTCCATCTTCCAATATTGACCGTATGAAATGGTACTTGAGATGTATGTGTTTAGTCCTAGAATGAAATGCTGATTTCTTTGCAAGATGAATGGCACTTTGGCTATCACTATATAACGTGCCCATATCATGCTTCTTACACAATTCACCCATAAACCTTTGTAACCAAATCATTTCTTTACTAGCCTCTGTAGCATCAACATACTCGGCTTCTGTTGTTGAAAGTGCAACAACACTTTGGATTTTTGAAACCCAACTGACAACTGTTCCACCTACAGTAAATACATATCCTGTAGTGCTCCTCCTGTTATCTCTATCACCTGCCATATCTGCATCAACGTATCCCTGTAGAGCAATGTTTGAACCACCAAAGCATAATGCTTGATTTGTGGTACCTCTCAAATATCTGAGAATCCATTTTACTACCATCCAATGTTCTTTTCCTGGATTGTTCATGTACACTTCCAACTCACTTGCATGTGCAATACTTGAGGCCTTGTGCAACCATTGCATACATTAAGCTTCAATTTCTTTGCATATGGAACTTTAGACATAATCCATGTCTTCTTGGGTCTTGGGGCACATCTCCTTACTAAGTTTGAAATGGCTAGCAAAAGGTGTACTAATTGGTTTTTCATTCTGAATATTAAATATTTTGAACACCTTTTGTATGTACTCATTCTGAGACAGTGTTAATTTACGATTTTTTCTGTCTCTAGTTATCCTCATACCAAGGATTTGTTTTGCAGCTCCCAAATCCTTCATTGCAAATGAATTTTCCAATTTTCTTTTGATCACATTTATTTCCTGCATGTTAGATCCTACAACAAGCATGTCATCTACATACAATAACAATATAATATAAGTTTGCCATCATTTTGCCTTTTCAGATAAACACAATGATCAGAGTGACATCTAGTATAACCTTGTTCAGACATAAACCTGTCAAATTTTAGATACCACTTCCTTGGAGCTTGTTTTAAGCCATACAAGCTCTTCTTTAACCTGCACACTAATTTTTCTTTCCCTTTGACCTTAAATCTTTTTGGTTGCTCCATATAGATCTCTTCCTCCAAATCTCCATGGAGAAATGTTGTCTTTACATCTAATTGTTCAAGATGTAAATCTTCCGCTGCTACAAGACTTAAAATAGTTCTGATTGAAGTCATCTTAACAACAGGAGAAAATATTTCATCAAAATCAATATCTTTCTTCTGTGCAAAGCCCTTCACCACAAGTCTAGCTTTGTACCTATGTTTTCCTCCATATTCTTCCTTTAGCCTACAAACCCATTTATTACGCAATGCGGTTTGCACCTTCGAGCAGCTTTGACTAAGTCCCGAGTACGGTTATGCATTAAAAAAATTGCATCTCTTCTTCCATGGCTAGCTACCACTTCTTCTGCTTTCAACTTTGCATTGCTTCTTCATAACATTCAGGTTCACCAGAATCGAGTCAACAATAAATAATATAATGAAGAGAGTATCGTTCAGGGGGTCTGTATCACAGTAGATCTTATAACACCACTTTCAGGTGTTTGAGGTGCCTGTTTCTGTTGTGGTGGTTGCTGCTGCTGTGGTTGTTGATTATTATTATTTTCAGGCACCTTTACTTTTTCAGTTATCTCATCAAGAACCATGTATTCCTTGCATTCTTTTTCCTGTTTCTTTTCCTGCAACTGATTCTTATACAAGACCTTTTCATTGAATATTACATCTCTGCTCCTAATGATTTTTTTATTTTCATAATCATATAATCGATAACCAAAATCATTAGCACCATATCCAATAAAGGTACATTTCTTTGATTTTGCGTCAAGCTCTGTTCTGTTTTCTTTATTAATATGGACAAAGGCCTCACAACCAAAAGGCTTTAAAAACAAGTAGTTTACCTTTTTACCTGTCCATGCTTCCTCTGGAATACCACCATCCAAGGAACTTGAAGGCCCTCTGTTTATTAGAGAAACAGCAGTATCTACAGCATATGCCCAAAATTGTAAATGCAATCCCGCATGCAATCTCCTGCACCTTGCATGCTCCATGATTGTTCTGTTCATCCTTTCTGACACACCATTTTCTTGTGGTGTTCTTGGAACTGTCTTCTCTCTACGAATTCCATGCTACGAACGGTACCTATCGGAAACTCTTTCTTGCCAATATTCACCTCTAGTTGTCGATTTGAGACACTTCAACTTCTTTCTGTCTCAATCTCAGCAAAGAAGCTTTCCATTTCTTGAAAATATCAAATACATCAAATTTATTCTGAATACAATAAATCCATGTTTTTTCTTGTTGCATCATCGATAAAGTAACATAATAACGAGAGCCATGAGAGATGATACAAAGAAGCGAGGTCCCCATACATCTGTATGCACAAGCTCCAATTTTTCGCTCTTCTTTTCTTTCCCAACTGCGAGAAATCTGACTCTTTTGTTTTCCATAAATGCAATTCTCACATAATCGAAATCAACATTCTTCAATCCTGGCAACAAATTTCATGGGTAGAGAATCTTGTTCCTGTCTCACTCATGTGCTTGAGCCTATGATGCCATAATGTTGCATCTGCTCCTTTGGAGGTTAAAGCATTAATAGAGTTAGAAATACCATTGCATAAATACAATGTACCAACCTTTTCGCCTTTTGCTATTACCAGGGCTCCTCTGGTGACCTTCCAAGTTTTATCTGTGATAGTTGTCACACAACATTCACCGCCTAACTGCCCTGTTGAAATCAGATTTTTCTTCAGGTCTGGAACATGCCTTACCTCCTTTAATAGCCATTGGTTTCCATTATGTTGTTTTAAAAGAACCTTACCCATTCCAACAATTTTACAGGGTTTATCATCACCCAAATGGACTTATCAAAAATCTCCTTGAACATAGTTATGAAAATATTTCTTATCAGGTGTGGCATGGATTGAGGCCCCTGAATCTACTACCCAAGAATCAGTAACATTTTCGAAAGAAAGAATCAAAGAATCTTGTAACACATCTGTCACATTTGCTTCATGATTGTTTTCTTGCGAGATCTACGAGTCTTTCTTTAGGTGTCCTTTCTTTCCGCAATTACAGCACACTATCCCATCTGGACTTGGATGCCTTTCCTTGATTTCTTGTATTATCCCGAGCTCTTTCCTCTTTCCATTCTTCTTCCACTAGACTTTGCACTCAAAGAATTACACGATGTCTCACTAGAGCTTTTCCGTCGCATTTCCTCACTAAGGATAGCACCAACAACATCATCGAATTTTAAGTACTAGATCCGGAGACGAGAGTTACTAATGGCCATTACTAAACCATTCTAACTCTACGAGCAGCTGAGCACAAGAATAACGAGCTCTAACTTCATCATCAAAGTTTACCCCTACGAACTTAGCGGTAAGTAGCTAGTATTAAATTCATTTAAATGGTACGCAACGTTCTGTAGACATCTTCATATTAAATAATCGTTTCATAAGAAATACCTTGTTTGAGGCCGAGGGTTTTTCATATAGTTTCGCCAATGTTTGCATCAAACCCTCTTTTGTTGTTTCCTTCGAAATATTGAAGGCGAATGATGCCGCAAGGCACAACCGTACTATTCCGAGTGCCTTTCTATCGAGAATGTTCCATTCCACATCTGTCATGGCCACCGGCTTCTTTGTTTTTCCGCTCAATGGTAGGTATAGATCTTTCTGATACAGATAATCTTCCATCTGCATCTTCCACAGCAGGAAGTTTTGGCCGTTAAATTTCTCTACCCTATATTTACCATCTTCCGCCATTGCTCCCACTCGAGCCAGGAACCCTTCTTTCCTACGAGTTTATTAGCCAAATAGACCTTCGGATCTGATACCAGTTGTTAGAAAATTATATATTCTGGAGAAATGCAACACATAATAATATGCGGAAAATAAAAGCACACAAAAGACATAAAACTATAGAGACGCAGCTATACGTGGTTCACCCAGTTTGGGCTACGTCCACCCCGAACAACCAGTCCTTCCTTTTTATTATCCAGCAAAAATGAAGAGACAAAACCTACAGCAGATCTGCTGTAATACCCTCTCTTCTCTCTCACAGTCTCCCTCTCTGTTTCTCGCACTGAGAATACAAATACAATACACAGCCGCAATACAATTCCCTCATAAAAGCGAGGGGTTGCCTTCTAGGGAAAAAAACCCTAATCTAAACATAACTTCTGCCGTCAGATCATTTTCCTAATGAATGGCCCAGATTGACTAGAAATTACTATACTTGTACAAGGCAATTTTACATCTGTTTTTAGCTTCAGGGGCGTTGCCCCCGAAAAGCGCTGCTGCCCCCCCTAGACCCCCCATGGCAGCGATTAATTACGGGCGGCATTGCTGCCCCTTTTAAGGTACAGGGGTCCAATGTTGTGATACAAAGTAAACAAGATAATTAGGCTCCACACCCAACATATTTGGTTTAAAAGCTCCCTTTTCACTCTATTGGAACCTCTAAAAAACCTCAAAAAACCCTGTTTTTGGCCTAAAACCAACCTTTTTCATAAGCGGACCTTTAAGCCCTCGCAGGCTTAGGTTTTCAGCCCTTTTCCTCCATAATACCAGGACTCGCGACCGTTGGCCTCAGTCCTTAAGCCCCTTTCGCGCTATCGGGCATCGCTTCTGCCCCTTTTCCTTTATTTCTTCATTATTTCCTCTGCGCGATGGTTTCCCCACCGACGGAATCTGAGTCATCGATCTCATGAATTGGACGGTCCATGCTAAATCGTCCATTGCATCGACGCAGTTCTCCGTTCCCCCTTTCCCCTTACATTTTTTTCGCCGATGGTCGATGCCCTGCTTTAATCTCCAACGTAAATCTAATTTAGATCCAACGGTTCGCGCTCCATCACATCGGTGCATCGCCCTTTCCTCGCTCCCACTTCCATCCCTGCTGATAGAATCTTAGTTGTTAATCTCTTCCATATCCAATGGCCCTCCGTCATTCTCATCGGTGCATCGCTCATCGGCAATTCCAGTTCCCTTGCCCCCTGACCCTCTTCATCACCGATGTGCGAAGCTCTGAGCGCATCTCTACCGTCGATCTCAATCCCGATCCAATGGTCCTCCACCCATCACTCTGGCCTTTCCCATCGGCCATCGGCCATCGCAGCTTCTTGACTTCCCCTTCCCAGACCCTCTTATCTACCAATTGTTGATTCACCGATGAAATCTCTGTCATCCATCTCACAGATCTGATGGCCCGCATTGTTTCCCCTTCTTTTCACCCGTAGGCACAACCAACACACAAAATAACCTTTTGAGTGCCCCCGCAGTTGACTCATTGACCACAGTAGATCTTGATCCAATGGTCCAGATTTACTGCGGAGGCACCGGGCCCACAAATTCGTCCGTACCTCAAGTGCCCCCGCAATACGCATTTTTCGTTCATTTTCCCTTATAATCCTGCTGGTCCCACTCGACCACGCTGGGGCCTTTCCACCATTTTTCCTTCGAATATCCACCATTGATCTAGCCCTCCCCCTAGATCCAATGGCCCACAGCCATTTTCGCACCCGTTCCTCCATAACGCTCTAAAACCCGTTTTTAACGCAAAAGGGCAGTTTTTTCTCCCGAGGCACGCATCAGCCCGGCCCCACCATCTCCTCCCATCGTGCTACTCTCATCCCTCCGCGCTCATTCTCAACCATAGATCTGCAACCCCCAGATCTAACTACCTAGATCCCATTTCACGTCCATTTTTCTCCCCCTCCCCTCCGTGCACTTTGAACGCGAAATGGGTGGTTTTCAGGAGCATACGTGTCAGCTATTGGCATGTATCGCATTCATTTGGCCCAATACCATTTACTGCCTTTGCCCCATGTGAATACCACCTCAGGTATTCCAAGAAACTGCTTTTCCAGTTCTTCGCCCCAAATTCAGTTTTGACCCTTGTATTCATGGTTTTGCACCATGAAACCCTTCCCCGTTGCATTCACCTTGCCTCTTCACTACTTCATAACCCCCGTCGAACCCTCTGAAACAGTTTTATCACCCATCGCAGGTTTTATTTTAACAATTTTTGTTTGTTGTAGGTTTAATGGCGGTCCTAAGATAAAGAGCTGTCCCACAGCAATTTAGTTGCAGAGGTCGGGGATGACGATCCTCTGTGGCTGAAATTCAGTACAGAAAAGGGACATAAGGGTCGAGTTTCCAAGTTTTAAATCAATGCGTCATGGGAATTGGTTACACAGCAAACCCTCCGGCGCAACCACCTATACACAAAGGAAAAATAAGAAGATCAGTGAAAGTTAAAGGTCAAAGCATAAATCCAAAGATCAAAGGCTTAACCAACAAGTTAAGGATAAAGAAAAAAGAAAAATTTAAAGCTAAATATCAGTGTTTAAAGAGATAAAGTCAAAGACAAATTAGCAAGAGATGACTTCAAAATTCCAGATCATTAAAGTATTTGTTTCTCCAAAGGACCAAAAGGACACCTGTAGTCTACTTTCCCTCTCAAAGCCACCGTGACAGCCATCCTGATGGCTGAAACTCTTTAAAACTGTAAGAACAATTATTGCATAGTCATGGGGCTAAAAAACCCAAAAAATGACATTTTACTTGTCAGAGAGGTCAAATAGGGTACTTTAGAACAAGATATCTTCAAAGAACACACTTTGAAGTTATTACCAGCCTACCAGATATGCCTCAAAGACAAGAAAAACTACTAAAGTGGTACAATCAGTTATTGCTATGATTATTAAGCATAATGGGCATTCAAATACCTCCCCCACTCTGTCTTAATTGATATTTATTACCATTTCTGTAGCACTCTTCCTCTTGGCCCATATATGTATTCATAGAAAACTCATTGTAAAGGGTTGGAAAATTGTTAATTGTTGAACTATTATTGAGTAAGATTTTCTGAATAGTTTGTAATATAGTAGGCTAGGAAGAGAAGTATCAGACTGTAAAAGTTGTTGGACTCAAAGTATGTAACTGGTTTTGCACATCAATAGACAAGCAGATTCACTGGATCCTGATCTAAATCATTGGTGATGTTATTCTCATTGTAATTGTTATTTTCCTTATACTTCCATATTGTCCATTTTCTCTAATAAAGAACAGAAAATATAGAGTAGGACTGCAAAGTACCCTATCTCTCACTGATAAGCTTTATCTCTATGTTTTCTGCTAATTGTGTATTTGGGAATGATTTCAATAGTGTATAACTAGTCAAGGAATGTTGGTGAGCCCATCTCTTGTTGATTAAAACTTGAGATTCTATTCTTGAATGTTCTTGAAAGGTTTGCTAAGTAGAGTTAGGATCTAGGGAAGTCTATGGTTAGCCCTGTCCTCTGGTTTTTTCTCCAACAGCTGCTTGGAAAATATCCCTTGAAAGTATTCCGAAAGCAGGATAGGTTCAAATTCCTTACCTGATCTTAGGTTATTTTCTATGTTTATCTTAAATGTTTTCCTTTGAGAGTATGCCGAAAGCAGGATACGTTAAAAGTCCTTACTTGATATTAGGTTACTTTTTATGTTTTCCCCTTAAGTGTATGCCAAAAGCAAGCTAGGTTAAAAGTCCTTACCTGATCTTAGGTTGTCCTTTGTTTTATTAGCTTTCCTTCTTTCCTCACACTTCTTAATGTTCCGTATCACAAACTCAACTTAAAAGATCTTCTGATATAGATGACTTTCCCCTTGAAAACCCTTGAATAGTTGTTGTGCAAGTAAACCCTTTTATGACTCCATAGCCCAATGGTTCAGCTCTTTTTTTGACTTATCTTCCCATGCTAAAAACATCCTTCCACTCATTTCCTCCTTCACTTCACATGACCTTCTCATTTAATGATTCCCAGCCAAAAACAAACAAACCCCTTGTACTTCATAACTAGCCTAACATCATATCATAAGCCTTAAAGATATATTCTTCTAAAACACATATAGAGAGATCCCTCTCTGAATCCAAGAGGGCTAGATCCTAGGATTCCAAAGTGATTCTGATGTTGCCTTGTCATTTGGTATGCAAATCTGCCAAATCACAGGACCCCAACACTTAGGAGATGTTTGTAATTTCATTACTGACATCTATCTTATCTATGAAACTACTTAAGAAAGTGAAGGGTGTTATTAATAGGCATAGTTGTTTCTTCTATGGTTCGAGCAACTTTTACAAGAATGACCCTAATGATGTGCTACTAACAGCATTTCCTTCGGCGGCATGCTTTAACTCATCTTGCTATTCGTAGTTTTTTATGCTCATTGAGGATCATCGATAATTTGTCTTGTATCATCCGATAACTGTGTGTTCATAATTCTGCCGGGCTCATTTGTGTCCAAGAAAAGGAGTATTCAGTGGTAGCCAGACCCACACCCCAGACGGGATCCCTATCACAAATGGTTTAGAGTCTAATCGAGACCTTTTACCGGGGAGATCCCTTACTGTTGGCCGGTAATTTTCTCCTTTCAACACAACCCCGTGTTAAAATTTCATGTAATAAAAGTTAATAAATGAAAAATATGACCAAGTTCATGGGACAAGTATTCCAAGTTCATGGGAAAGGTATTCCAAGTTTCATGTTGGGAAAAACATCCCAGTGGGTGTTCATTTCAGTTTATTATGGCTAAGGAAATTTTCAAAGGCATTGGCAAAGGAATTTGAAAGGAAAAGAGACATTAATTGGTATTTTATTTGTGAAAATAAAGGAAATTAAGATAAAAAGGAGATGAAAGGTCATAGGTTTGCATGAGAAGGAAATTGAAGGAAAAATAGAGGAAATTGAAGAAAATAGAAGCCTAAATGATAAAAAGGTTTTTGAGGATCAATTGATACCTTTTTTCAGTTCAATTTTAGAGCTCTCTCTCCATTCTCTCCATTATCTCTTTTCTCTCATACTATTGCACACTTAGCACATTCTTGGAGCACTCTAGCATTATAGAAAAAGAAGGAAAATGAAGGACAAGGAAGCAAATGAAAGCGGGGAACAAGCAAGGAAAATTTGGATCAAGCAAGTTCAACAGGAATAATTGAAAGTAAGAGGTTACATGTGTGATTTCCTAGATAGTTGGTGAATTCATGGTAAATGCATGTATATATTTGGTTCTTTTGTTATCATGGGCATGAGTTTTTCCAGGTGTGACAGTGGTTTCAATATTACCTTACCATTTCTAGATAGCCATGGTGTGATGGGGTTCTGTCATTTTTTTGAGCTTTGGATTTATAGATGGTTTTGGAACTAGGTGAGGTGGTCTCAAGAAAATTCCCAAGGGCCTAGGAATTCGTTGACTAGTTTTGGCGAGATTGCAGTAAAGTTAGAAGGTGGAGATGGGAAAATTCCTCAAGGTATTGGTGAAGAAACTCTGAGGCATCTAAGATTTTTTTGGGCCTAGGAACCCCTCGACTGGTTTTGGAGGGATTGCGTAAATCCTAGTGGTTAATTTTATTGGTTTGGGCATAGTTATCCCTTGACCGGTTTTGGTAGGATTGTGGTAAAGCCTAAGGGTGGAGGTTGTGTAATATCTAGGAAGCCCTGGTTGATTTTTTTTAGTCCCATAATCATGCTTGAAATATGGCACGAGGGTCATTGGCTGAAAGAAATAATTGGTTCAACCCAATCTATGATCAGGTGGTACGCGGAATTCCTTGGCTTGGTTGGCTTTTGCATATGTTAATAAGATATTTTTTTCCTCTTGTATTTCATGAGTATTTGCACTTGTTAATATGTGGCTTTGATGGTTGTTCTAATATGGTTATTATTTTGGTTATATGTTGGTTATAAGCATGGTTCGATAACAGTTCCTAGTTATGGCTCTTAATGTATTTGATTTGTTGATGAATGGTTAATGAATGCATGACATAAAAAAACGTTATTGTAGCTATTATGAGAGGGAATTATACCTTCTTGATGATTCTCAGACAAATATCATACCCCTATGTTCAGATATGCTTTCATGGTTTTTAGATTACATGTTCTTAATATGTTTGACGAAATGATTGTCATGGTTAGGTATGGTTAGTTTAAGTCTCTCACTCGTGTTTCAATTTTTAGAAATTTTTTTATGTAATTTATGCATATAAGAAGTTACAGGAAGTTCCGGGCAATGGTCTGGAGGTTGACATGGAATTTAGGCTTAGAATCCAGGATTGTTGGCTCCTAACTGGAAGGTTTTGGTTGAAATTTCATGGATGAAAGCTTGTGCATGCGGTTGTAGGCTTCCAACTACATGGATTCCTTACAATGGGTGCGGTTGAGGGCCCATAGAAGAGAAGGAGGGGTCTAGTTCATGGTTTAGCCTCCTAGGATGGTTTCTCATCCTCTGTGGGTCTTGTAGCACTTCTAGGCTGTTGTGGATGGTCTATAAAGTCTTAGTTTGTTGATTCCAATTCCTCAACTATGGAGGTTGAGTCATTTCATAGTAGCCCTTAGCTCATGTTTACCCCACTAGGTTGTTGAAGGTGGGTAAATGTCGGATGGGTGGTTACATTTGGTTTGATAAATATTTGATATAATCATGATATCAAAGTTTATTGATAGTAGTAGAGGTATAAAAATGTTGCGACATGTGTGTAACATTATGGAAAGAAATATACTAGTGGTTTATGCATGTTGAAGGAAAATTACCGACATGATAATCCACTAATGGGAAGAACCAGACCACAAGACACAGTGATCTAGGATTTGTGGGTAAATGATATCATGATGATTGTAATAAGTTGTAGCTAGATATTCTATATTTAAATGATATTTCTTTGTAAATTATATGAAAATGGTTAAGGGATGGAATCTCTTAAAATTCATTGAGTGAGGGGTGAACACCCTCACGAGCGTTTAATAACAAAATTAATTGTTTGTTGGTTTTCACCCTACGGGGTTTCTAGGGTATATTGGTCTTCAATGATGTGATTACTTATTGTTCAAGTTTGAAGATGTTTATTCCTTGCATGACATGACGATTTCATTATGAAGTATGTGGTTAATTAACCTAGTTAAAAAAGAATGGAAATGATGCAAGGATACATCCAAATATTTATGATGATATGTTACAACAATGGAAGTTAATGGTTTTGTAACCTACTATTCATTTACAAGAGATTAATCTATGTAATGATGATGATTTCATTGAACGACTAATTAAAGAATATGGAATATCTATTTCAAATTATTACATGTTGGTGATTTTGTAAAAAAATTCTAACTTTATGTCCTTTTCTAGGAAGTTTACCGAAGGATGTTACAAGTGGTATCAGAGCTGAAGGTTGCAGCACTGGCACCTTTTGGGAATTTCTAAGTGTAAAATAAATCAAGGTATGATTCTAAAAAACTACATATCGATATATGTAGTAGACTACTTTTTACATGAGATGCATGATGCATATTTATAACCACATTGAAGAGTAGTAGGTAATAAAGTTTGCTGCAAAACTGTGTTCATGACATTTGATTCCTATGGAGGATAAAATGCAATAAAACCTCTGTTGGACCTATGAACAATCTTGAACACTCACAAGTGAAAGTAAGAGTTAACTACCAACATTTGCAAGTATGAAAACATTAATGATACATTTAATGAACATGTCTAAAGTTACAATGCACTGTTTATAATGAATGAATGCATGAATGTAAAAGATGGAGAATTTTTTTGAAGAGGATGATAGAATTTTTTAAAAGGACATTGAAAGAACTCATTTAGATGTTAAAAATAAACAATGAGTCAGGTAGTGAGACTTCACTGTAATAGCTATTTGTTGATTGGGTCTTGTCATGGATTCATTACTGGTAGCATTGATTAGTTAGTGTTGCATGAATAACTAATAAAAATTATATGCATGAATTGGTTTTGATTAAATATTATTTCAAGTTGTAAACAAGTGATTGTCGTAGTTAGTTCATGTGTTAGTTTGTTGGTAACAACACACTGTGGAAAATTGGAAATTTTTGGCTTATTACCCTAACTAGTATTATATGCATGAAAATGCAATGATTGTATAATTGAATGCCACTCTAATCATGCATACCTATGAGTGCAAGTTCTTGATTGTGATAAATAACTTGGATGATGATCCAATAATGTTATTGAAGTGGTTGATTTTATGGTTACACCAACTTAATGTTAGTAGTAATCATATAATGTTGATTACCTTGTTTGTTCAAATTTCACAATTGTACAATTTCATGATTGAATAGTGATGTTAGTTGGTATGCATTAATGATTGTTGATTAAACACATATGAATAAATGAAATGATAAGTTACATGCGTTAGAAATTATGGGAATTTTTATAATTAAAGTAGTATTCCCTTAATTGTTGTTTTGCAGAAATAACTTTATGGAGACTTCATTTTAACATCTCGAGGATGTATCCTTACTGTTTGTATCACTTTTAATACATTAAGGTGGTTTATGAAGAGCAACAGGACCAATAACTTATATTAGGTTGAAATATTGATAACATAGATGAACGTGAAAATGAAATGCATATTGAAAGTATACAATGAATGTTTTGTGCATAATTTTTTTTTTAGAAGCTACAATTTTATTAGAAATAAGCGTAGTTAATGTTTTTGATGTGATTAATAAGTGGTAACTTTTTTGAAATAAGTAATTACTGAGAGGGGGGTGAATCAATAATTGTGAGGTTCTTTAGATATTTAAGCACAAATTCTTATTTATTTTCCGTACTGCGAGTTAATTTTGAGAGTATTCATAATACAGTATAAATAAATAGAAATATAATCCCATCACATGTACACACAATCCATAAAATGGGAAGCACACACATATTGACACAGGCATTTTTACGTGCAAACCCAAAGGGAGAAAACCACTAATTTTTTTGTTGTTATGACATGAATTAAGAGCCTACTTACATCAATTTTTTTGTGAGCACCCACTCACAGGAGACCCCAACCCCCTTAAGATAACAAGCCACTACTTTCCAAGAGGCACTAACCTCTTATGAATTTAAGCCATTACCCGATATAGCATTTGTTATACTTTTCATACAATTTTCAAAATGAGAAAAAAGGTTAATAACTATGTTTATAAATATAAAATTGATCTACTACTATGCCTACTCCTTGATCTACTACTATGCCTACTCCTTCCCTTCCGCTTCAACAATTCTCCTTTGAACTGTGCTCTCTGTTGCTCAACTAGCTCTAGTCTCAACCCTCTACTACATTGTATCTCTATTAACACTTGGCCCCAGTCACACTTTAGTTTTCACACACACCTCAACGATGTACACTTCATCTCATAACAAGTCTACATTCCCCCACATTGGAAAACTGCACTCCATTGTTTTGTTCCTTTGTTGCACAAGGAACAATTTTTTCTCCGTAGTCCTTCATGTTGTCTAGAAGCGTGCTTCTAAATGGCACTCCATTATTTTTTTGAACTAGGTTTCCCGCCCTACAAAACCATATTCAATTCTGGATATGAGATTCATTCAATTAACCATCACAGTCACATTAAATCATCGACTGGGTATCTGGATGTCTTCCATACTGAGAATGAGGTCTTAGTCATCCTTCACATTTCAACAAGGCTCCCCACTCCTTAAATTCTTCAAAGAGACTTGAGTGTACTAAAGGCATGGCTCTCTTCCCTCCAGTAGCTGCAAAACTTTGTTAGAGCTCATATATTTACTGATATGGTGTCCCCAGATCCATTTTTTCATATATTTCCCTGTGGTGTGCAAGTAATTATCAAGGGAGGCTTGATTAAACTTGGGAAAAGCTTTACAATCACCATTAATTAAATGGAACAAACCTCCTTTTTCACATTTACTTCGGTCGTCAACTCATACGTTCTTTAGGCTCTATGCTAGGGAGTCATCGACGCCTTTAAAAAATTTCATTATAGAGTTGGAAACCTGAATGCCCTAGTGTCCGTAACTTTAAAAAATAACATTTTGTAGGAGTTTAGACTTTCATGCTTCTCAGTACTGGCCCACTAGTGTGCACAACTGTCAGTTAATTTATGATTCTCGTCACAACCTTAAATATATTCACATAGTCCTTTAAACACTTATCTACAATGTTTTTGTTTTATTAATAGTTGGAAGTCCATTGGTCAGGAAAACACATGAAACTATCGCACAACCAAGTCTTGGGTGTGCCTTTCGATATTTGACAGAATGTCAAATGTTGGAAATTTTTTTGTCTCTTGTCTTTGTTACTTGTCGCAAAATCTTGATGCTTATTATTTTTCTTTTATTCCTTACGGGCTTCTGTGTGAAAATTCCTAGATCTGACAATCTTAGGAATCCTATTGCATCAATATGAGTTTACTTCTTCTATTATGTAAATTATATTTACAAAATTAATTCAGAGTGAATTATTGAAGTAACTACTGAAGTATAATACACCTAATTAAAATTATTTTGAAACAAGGAAATTGAGCAAGAAATCATGCACACATAGGACACCACTATTTTGGACTAAGTCCCTGGAAAAACCCAATGCGAAAAACGTGGTGTAGCAGATCTAAGGGTTTGTATTATTAAGTAGTAGAAAATTATGAATACATCTCTAAATACCTCAATGGTTATTCAGTTATAGAGAGAAATACTGGAAAAAATAATTGTGAGAATACCTCACTCAATCACTGGAAAATCTGGCTGTTCTAGTCAGTGGAAAATTTTCCTCTGCATAGGACCTGCATCACCTCCTCTAGGAACTGCCTCACCCCAAAAAAGGATTGATATGACTCCCATAATCACATATCTCATCCTCCTGGTCTCACTCCATGGTTTATGGATTCTAGATCAGTTCCAATAGTGAAATCTCGGAAACCCTCTCAACTGCTACGCAACGTCTACGTAGACCTATGTGGCTCTACGCTGGCTCTATGCTAGCATGAATCACTTTACACTGGCTCTACTGGACATCTCTCTACTTCTGTCTGCTGATTATTCTCCGACTGAGAAAATATATCTCTCTCCAGATGCTATCTCTACCCCTCATTGCACTGGATCACTTAGATCTGGTCTTCGTCTGATCACTTGCTCCATCAGAATCATTCGATCTCAAGATTCACTCCCTGTGTCTTTCCAAATGAACCTTAAGCCTTCCTTTATAGTCTTCTCATTGAGAAATGAACGATTGATATTAGATCTATAATCAACGACTAATATTATAACATGACTTGATCTTCGTTTTATAGATCATTCTCACTCTGTTTTATTTTTAATTATTTGATTTCCCTAAGTTATACTTACGGTCTCCATTAAAATAATTAATTTTTATAATAAAACATGAATCGAGTTGAATTTTCACAAATTTTTTATGGGTTCTTTGGAATACCCATTTCTAAGCCTCTCCAAAAATTTGGTTCTTAGAGCACTTTTGATGCCACCAAAAATAAACACTCCCTCTTAGCGAGGAAATTGCTCTAACAATATGCCTACTGCATACTAGTCTGACCCTGAAGCATCCTCTGCACTGGTGATGTCCATCAACCACTGCGTTGCTACTTCCATTGTACTACTGCCGATGACAATGCCACTTCCACTGCTACATCCGTACTATAACTCCATCTCAAATGTTGCATCTGCTATGCTGCTAGCACTGCCACTGCTAACACTACATTTGTACTACAACTTAGCTATTGAGAGAAGCAACTAAAATCACCCAAAGACTGAACAAGTGGTCAATGGATGCACCTTGGTGCTAAAGACTTTGAATGCTGATAACTACTGCATTGTCCCTCTGATGCACTGCTTCGGTGCTACTCTACATTGTGCAACATTGATCTCCACTGCCCTGTACTCTTGTGCACTGCGCTGCTATTGCTACGATGTAGCTGCTCTACTATGTGCTACGCCAGAAAAATGCCCTGCTATATTTGCGTTGAAGTCTCCATAACTCCTTGGCTCCTATTGAAATTCCTTCATCCCACTACTACTGATCATGGGCTCTCGTAGCAAGGTAATGATCCATGAGGTGGGATCCTCAACAATCCTTCCCATCTAAAGTTCAAAGTGAACTATAGTTCTATGTCATTTCAATTCTCTCCTCGAGAAGCATGGGCATTCATAGAGAACTCATCCTGATCGATCTTTGCAGCTGCAACTTTTGGATCCTACTTCTCATCCTTGTCCTTTTTCTTCAAAGGATACTATGATGCAAAGTGGCCCATCTCACCACATCTAAAGCACTTCACCTTCAAGACATATCTCTTCTGTCTCTGTTTCCCTTGCTACCCCTTCAATGCTAGGGTTGCATTAACCTCCTCCTCCAAACTCTTAGATCTGCTCCCACTGCTACTGTCAAGCTTGCACTTGACTGGATATCTCATCAAATGTTCCTCCTGAAGCGTTGACCACATCTACTCCCAACTAGGAAGCATAGGCCTACCCAAAATGATTTGGAAATAAAACTTGCCACTCCTCCGTGAATACATTAAGGACTAGCCTCACCATAGTTTCCAAAGACGGGGTGGATCCCACGACTTCCAACTAATCTCGAATCCCTTGAAGCCTCGTAAGGAGTGGAGTAATGTGCTCCCCCTTCTAGATCTAGACCAACCGAAGCTTATTCTCCAAGTACATCTTCCGCTGCTCGAAATTTCCTTCGTACAGCATGGACGAGGCCTCCCACATCTCTCTAGTGATGTTCTTGCCAGCTACACAAGAGACTATGTGATCCTTGATGCCATCAAGGGTCATCCTCTTGGATTTTTCCATATTGGACCGGTACTTCTTAAGTTGATATGGATTTGAAGGTACAACAACCACATTCACCACAAACTTCTTGAGATCGTATTCATCCAGAAGGAACTATATCCTTTCCTTCCAGATTACATAGTTGAAGAAACCCTCCAACCAGTCCTGATCTCTAAGACCATGCCATTGCCTTCTCAGTCGAACAACTGTCGAACTGCTCCCTCTTTCTCCCCCTCTGTGCAGCACTAGGTAGGCTTATGTAATCCTTCTAGAGCTCATAGATCCGCTGTCGTGATCTGCTACTCAGATCCTACAAAAATTTTGAATTCCTTGGTTTGGGACTCACTGATGAATAATTCCTTGCTATGTGATTTTATCTTTCTTCTGACGCTTCTCTGCCCGACAACTGTCTGCGGAAAAATTGTGTCCCTCTGGCTCTACACTAATCCCTCTACCTTAGAAAAATCTTGAATCAGAAGTCCTACGTCTCTGTTAACTCACTCAAAGAGAGACAATCTCGAAATATTAGCCCTGCTGGTTAGAATTGTGCAATCCCCTTGGGAATTCAATCTGTTGCTACTACATAAAATTGGCCTTCTCTTCAAATTTAGATCTTCTCTTCTTGTTTCACATCAAACGTTGTGATACCATGAGAAAATTCCTAGATATGACAATATTAAGAATCCTACTACGACAATCTAAGTTTACTTCTCCTATTATGTAAATTGTATTTACAGAATTAATTCAGAATGAATTATTGAAGAAATATTGAAGCGGCCTACACTTAATTAAAATGGTTCTAAAACAAGGAAACTAAACAAGAAATCAATCAGACATAGGAAACCTTTATTTTAGACTAAGTACCAAGAAAAACCCAATGCGGGAAAACCGGTGCAGCAAGTCTGAGGTTTTGTATTATTAATTAGTAGAAATTTATGAATAAATCTCTGAATAACTCAAGGGTTATTCAGTTACAGAGAGAAATACTAGCAGAAATAATTGTGAGAATACCTCACTCAATCACTGGAAAATCTGGTTGATCTGGTCCCTTGAAAAACTGCCTCTTGAGGTCTTTGTGCAGCCTTTGCACAATCACCGTGTAGGCCTCATATGTCACCTCCTCTAGGCACTGCATCACCCAAAAAATGGATCGATATGTCTCCCAGAATCACAGATCTCATTATGTCTCCCGGAATCATAGATCACATCCTCTCGATCTCACACCCAGTCTTCCATCTTCTGGATAAGTTCAGACAGTGAAATCTCGGAAACCCTCTCAACCACTACGCAGCCTCAGCATAGACCTGTGTGGCTCTGCGCTAGCTCTGCATCGGCCTGACTGGCTCTGCGCTAGCTCAGCTAGATGTCTCTCTGCCTCTCTAGGCTCATGATTCTCTGGCTGAGAAAATATCTCTCTCAGGATGATATCTCTGCCCCTCACTACACTGAATCACTTATATCTCGTCTTAATTTGAGAACTTGCTCTATCAGAAGAATTCAATCTCAATATTCACTCTGCGTGTCTTTCCAAATTACCCTCAAGCCTTCCTTTATAGCCCTCTCATTGAGAAATCAATGGCTCAGATTAAATCTCTAATCAATGGCTAAGATTATAACATGACTTGATATTTTCTTTCAAGATCATTCTCACTCTGTTTGATTAATACCTTTTAATTATTTAATTTCCCTAAGTTAGACTTAGGGTCTCCATCAAAATAATTAATTTTTATAATAAAACATGAACCAAGTGAAATTTTCACAAACGGTTTCTAGGTTCTTTGGAATACTCGTGTCTAAACCTCTCCACAAGATTTGGGGCTTAGAGAAGTTATGATGCTACCAAAAATCAACATTCCGATCCCTTTGGGGTTCCATGATTTTGGGTTTAGCCCACTAACCTGACTCAATGCTTCTCCCGCGTCTTTTCTTCTGGGCTTCCAGTGATCAGAATCTGGATCAGGGGAAAAACTTAGCTCAAAAATGAAAGTGATGAGAATTGCACCAAACCAGAATGAAAATGACTGGCCCATCACAAGGAATCCAATGCAACTCGTTTCATTGAAAGCCGAGTTCGGATGAAGGAGTCATGGTCTGCTGATCTCCATTCATAATAAGAAAAAATTTTAAAAATTATTGCAGAACATGTACAGCTGATGACATGGCAGTCCAGTCAGCATGAAAAGAATATTCATCTATTTTTGTCCAATGGGACTATGATAAGTGTCACTATTGGATTCGCCAGTTTGGTTTGTGAAGGTAAAAATTTCCCAATGTCCTCCCAGGTTGAATGTGGGTTCATGAAATTTTATTTGCTGGGAATTTTTTTTTTTTAACATATTAAAGTTGGTATATATATATATATATATACCAACTTTAATATGTTAAAAAAAAAAAATTCCCAGCAAATAAAATTTCATGAACCCACATTCAACCTGGGAGGACATTGGGAAATTTTTACCTTCACAAACCAAACTGGTATATATATATATATATATGGTTTTATTTAATCATATATTATATTAAATTATTATATATATTGATATATATATTTAATTACAAACTTTATTATATTAAAAAATCCACATATATTATTTTTAATAACCCAAATTCCAACTTTTAAAACATTATGTGGAGGCATATATATTATGGCATGGGTTATGTTCAATTAAATGTGGAGTAGATTTATAAAGTCCGAAGACCATGGTGTAATAAAATGTTCAGATGGAAAACACTATATGTTATAACGTTGGCACGTTATTTGCAAAGACCGTTACCAATTTCGGTGCTTAACGTTATAATGCAGAGGCGTTTAAAATTCTATTACAAAAACAATGCATGGGGCGAAGGTTAGGGTTCAACCACATGACCTCCCCCAAAACACTCTAGCATTTTACCAACCAACCACAACAACAGAACTTGCAAACCGAGGTGCACAACATGTATTTAATTGCAGTGCGGATTTCAAGGGCAGAGAAATGGAGAGGGGCCAACCCTCCTCCTCATGGAACCTTATCATATGACCTTGGTTAAGCGCCCAGTTAAGTGTGGATTAGTGCACACTTAATGCACAGTTAATTTGTAGTTAGCCATAATTAATTCGACAGTTAAATTGGCATATTTTTAGAAGAATCTCCAAATCCAGCGCCAATTCCAAATTTGTCGGCGTTATCTAGCAGTTTTCCAGATTTAGAGGTAGAATCTATGGAAAAATTTGAGGAGGCCTATATTGGTCAATTTTTTACCAATATTTTCTCAAGGATAGTCATTCTTAGTAGATTGGAATGCTTTGAATCCATTGGAAAAGATTGTAGAGGAAACGCAGCTCATCTACAGGTGTTTTTGGTCACTTGAAGAATTTTGAAGCCTAGGGCCACCAGGAGGGAAGGCCATGCACAGATCAGCTAAAGGCCAATTTTAGTGAATGAATAGTCAATTTTTGATGTTTTTGATGCTCTGAACACAGTGGTACTATTTATAGAGGTGTTGGAGGACATCTAAAGGTGAATTTTTCACTTTGGAGATTAAACAAGCCCATGGCCACTAGGGTTGGAGGTCAAGCCTAGAGGAGACGGTACCAAATTCAAAGTTTGAATAGTCATTTTTGGGGTATTTGAGTGTTTTGAAGAAAATGGTGTAGTCAGAAAATCCATTGGACAAATACTAGTGCTTTTAATCAGAAATTTTACTCATAATCCCAAGAGGGCCTAGTTGGTTAAAGCAGGTCCATGGAGATGTAGCCCATGAGGGGTGAATTCCATCGTCATCCATTGTTTTTAGAATCAGCTCTTCTGTGATCAATCATATAAAATTGTAAAATCTCTTTTGGTAATAATCACATGCAATGGAACATTGTCGACGCATTTCAAACCAACCAGTGTGGTTCATCATCAAGACTAGATGAGAGATCAAATCAGGACATTAAGTTTAAATAGATGTAGAGATGGCTAAACTAGTCGTTAGGAAAACGACTAGTTTGACTTTTTTTTCTTAATAACGACTAGTTTCATTTTATTATTAAAATATTTGATATATTTATTCAATTACTTAATAGATTAATTAACTTATTAATTAATTATTTAATATATATATATATATATATATATACATTTCTTATTTTATTTAGTTGATTTAATTATTTAATTATTAATGGAACTAGCACATTAATATTCCAATAATTAATTAATAAGTTAATTAATCTATTAAGTAATTGAATAAATAAATCAAATATTTTGATAATAAAATGAAACTAGCTGTTATTAAGAAAAAAAAAAAAGTCAAACTAGCCGTTTTCCTAACGGCTAGTTTAGCCATCTCTACATCTATTTAAAATTAATGTCTTGATCTGATCTCTCACCTAGTCCTGGGGATGAACCACACTGGTTGGTTCAAAATGCGTCGACAATTTTCCATTGCATGTGATGATCACCGAAAGAGATTTTACAATCATCCATTGTGTTATTTGATTGTTATGGGTGTTGGAACAGGGTCTCCTACAAGCTGCGAAACTGGTCCATTTTGAATATTTTTGATTAGATTTAGTCTAGCAGAGGGGTTTTGGGTGGGTCAAAGCCCCGAAAGCATTGTAATAGGTAAAAGGGTAAACTAGGGGTCCGAAAACCACGGTTTGCGGACCATAGGAAAGTCTAGGCTAGATTGCTATAAATAGAGAAACATTTTGTATTGTAGAAGATAGAAAATGATGAGCTATTGATGTGAACTGTGGTTTAAAATATCTATTTGTGTTTTGGGGAAAGGAATCCTGTTGGCTGTGTGCGCGGAGATCCAAGTCCAGCTGTGTGTAGACCCTACTGCTTTGTGCGCAGGTTGGGAAGGGAATTGTAAGAAATGATTGATGAATGAATGAATAAAGAAGGATTGATAGAGAACTGAATCTGTGAGTACTCTTATGCGAATTATTGGTAATTGTTGCACTGTGTATTTTCTATGTTTAATCTGCAAAGACCTGTGTAAGTGTGTTTTCGGTATCTAGATTGGTTTTGTTCTATTCTATTCTATTTATGTAATGTTGTGTTACTATCATAAAGGCATATAATTATAGATCTAGCGCACGTGGATGCGAATAGTGACCTAATTAACCTTACATAGAGTAAATTAATCTACGAATATAGGATTGAGTGTATCTCTGCTTGCCTTACCTATCCTTTCTTAGGGTGCGGAAACCTAGTTCTAGCACCCACCCATACTACTTCGAGTGAGACTTTGACCTGTGTAAGCAGGTCACTGCCGAAAGGGCCAATAGTATAGGGGATTGTTGGCAAACCTTGCGCTCCGAACCTGGGTCAGGACCCCTTGAGCCAACAAATTGTTCCGTTGCCGGGACCCCAAGAAGTCTGAGAAAGGGATCAAGTAATGACAAGAGAATACTGGAAGTCGGAACGAAAGGAAATTGAGGAATGGTTTGAAAGGTAGATCCAGGAATTCACAGTAAAAGAAAATCGCATTAAGAAGTTAACAGCGGAAAAGTGGAAAAATAGGTACGTCCTTACAAAGAGCTACAAAATATTTTTGTGACATTTGCGATCGAGCTTCAGGAGTGGCTGGGCAGACTGGTAGAATTCCAGAAGCGCTGGAAATATGAACGAGTCACTCAGTGGACTCCAGAGCTGATCCAACAGCTAGAAAAAACTGATAATACTATCAGTGCACAGTAGATCACTGGGTGGATAGTGTGCTTGGAGGATTTGTGACGGAATTTTCCATTGATTAGTTTGCTTCATACTTTGAGGCTGAACGATGATTCTTTAAAGGGTTTCGGGGCAAATTCTTGAGGACATTACCTTTGTTGATCAAGATATTATTGTGTGAAAAGAGCATTCTGTGTAGTCAAACCAAATGACCTCGGATCTAGGTGGGAGCACGACACGCAGTGGTAAATACTATTGGACCAACCTCGACGGAGCGAGATCTGCCTATAATCCGTTACAAAAATCAGCTGCGCAAGATCCTCTGGCTACACCGCCACCCAGGCCACACAAAGGTAAGAACTCACCCATACCACCACCCCCCCTAAACAACGATATGGCCACGCACCTAAAGCTTCCTACCTTTAGGGGAGTAGGGGATGGGGATATGGACCGGTTATGGTTCGTTGCAGACTCAATATGGACTGTGCAGAATGTGGCAAATGATACGGTAAAGAGGGAACATCTGTCATTGGCATTCGAGGACAGGGCCCTGGACTGGTATATGTGATACAGTGCCCAGAACGGGAGCGCATCCATTTAGGATATCAAGGATGCTCTGAAGAAATAGTTCCGAAAGCCGAAATCTTATTCCCAGCTGGTAGCAAAAGTAAAGGACTTCAAACAAGGTGTGTCTGAGTCAGTATGGGAGGCTGATCAGCGATTCAAGAAGACAATCAGGGAAGGAGGATTCGAGTATGATGATAGACAACATACAGAATGTTTCATTGCTATGTTGTTACCTCACTTGCGCACGCTAATGAGTCATCAGACCTTTGAGTCGCAGGAGAAAGATGTGGAGGTCGCTATAAAATTAGAAGCTGCACCTCACGAGGATATGTCAGTAGGGGTACAATAAATCTAGGAACAGCTTGGGGCTATGCATATGGAGATACAGAACTTGCGAAAGGAGCGAGGAAAGGACGGTTGCGCAAATCTATGGTGCATACGATGTCAAGTGTCTGGCCATATGAAGGACCAGTGCCTTCTATTGGCGGAATACATGCAAGCAGGAGGACATAGTCTGGTGCGACCAAGAATAAGTAGGGAACCCATCCTGTCATGACCAGGATCGAGCGAACCTGCGCTCTGGTGAGACGACTGTCGTGTAGCAGGACTACACGATATGAACCATTGCCCTCGGTTAGGTGCATATGTCACCGAACTAAAGCAAAAATGGTGCAGGTTCTACCGCTTGGTGGGACATGATGAGCAGAAATATCATGCTTATGGCTTGATGATAGATCGTGGGAACTTGTATAGGGTACAATCAGACCCTGCGTTGCCAAGAGGGTTTGCGCACTTCGGAGGATCTCCAACCTAGGGCAGAGGAGGCTGGGGAGGGAGTGCAAGACAAGGACGGGGGTAGCTAATCTGTTATAACTGCGAAGAAATGGGACACTTCTCCAAAGAATGCCCAAATCCCACCAGGCCATCGTGCAAGTACTGTAGGCTGCTGGACCATGTGGTGGACGATTTCCCAATTTTAATATCTAGGATGCAGGAAAAATAGCCCACCCCTACGCAGAATGTGCAACGAGTGAAAATCGAACTAAGGAATGCAGATCTGTGCGTAAAGGTCATGACACACAGCGGGATGGTCACCCGGGGAGAAAAGGAGGAGCTTGGCCCCCCGGGAAGGAGTGAGCCTCAAAAGACAAGAACCACTGGCAGCCCCCGCGCAACTCAAGATAGAGGAAGGGGTTGAGCCCTTTCTGCAGGCATGTCCAAAGCTGCTACGAAAACCACAGACTGTAGGAAACCTCCAGGCACTACTGAATACCTGCACAACTCGTCCCAATTTGATTTTGGGGACCAAGGATGTACACAATCTATACAACTATAAGAAACACACTGGAAAAGAAATGTGGTTGACTACGTAGATTGGCGACTATGAGATGGATCAGGTTATTTTAGATCTTGGATCGGATGCGAATGTATTACCAAAGTAGACATGGAAATGAATGAGAGAGCCTAAATTAGAGTGGTCCACCATCCAACTACGAATGGCAAATCAACAAAAAATCATTCCTTTAGGTAGGCTACCAAAAGTCATGGTTGATATCACAAGGGTAAGGGTCCTAGATAACTTCGAAGTAATAGAAATTGTGGAAGATGTGGATCCCTACCCTATGCTCCTAGGGCTAGACTGGGCTATAGCCATGGGGGGTGTCATCAATCTCAAAAAGTCATCAGCGGACCCGCCACTGGGATATATTAAAATAGGAATTTATTGGAACATTCAGACTTATTGGGGGAACAAAGATGCTTGACGAAGCCCTGCAAGACATTGATGCATTCATCTTTAAGAAGCCTCACCCACACTGTTAGAAAATTATATATTATGGAGCAATGCAACACATAAAATATGCGGAAAATACAAGCACACAAAACACATAAAACCAGAGAGACACAGATATACGTGGTTCACCCAGTTTGGGCTACGTCCACCCCGAACAGCCAGTCCTTCCTTTTTATTATCTAGTGAAAATGAAGAGACAAAACCTACAACAGATCCACTGTAATATCCTTTGTTCTCTCTCATAGTCTCCCTCTCTGTTTCTCGCTCTGAGAATACACATGCCATGCACAGCCGCAATACAATGCCCTCATAAAAGCGAGGGGTTGCCTTCTAGGGCAAAAAAAAAAAACCCTAATCTAAAGATAACTTCTACCGTCAGATCATTTGCCTAATGAACGGCCCAGATTGACTATAAATTACTATACTTTTACAAGGAAATTTTACATATGTGCGCTGCCGCCCCCCCTAGACCCCCCACGACAGTGATTAATTACGGGCGGCGTTGCCGCCCCTTTTTAAGGTACAAGGGTCCAATGCTGTGATACAAAGTAAACAAGATAATCAAGCTCCACACCCAACACACACACCCAACCAGCCATTCTGACATGGGAGGCCCAGATGCAAGACATAGTCAACTACCGGAGCTTGGCGATTAACGAAGAAGAGGATAACTCGCGGAATATCTTTGTTCCGGAATCTAAAGGGGAACGTACCGTTATCGGACCATCGCTCCAGAATGTTGATGTAATACAACCTCTCCGGCTACACGAAGTTAATAATGGGACAGAAGAAAACCCTACGCTGGCTAAAATTGGGGATTATTGGGATGAAGGCACCATGGGAAAAATTGTCGAGCTACTTACAAAGTACTAGGACTTATTCCCTACGAATTTTTCTGAGCTTAAAGGAATCACTGGGGACCTCGGCATTATGCACATCACTCTAAAGCTTGAGGTGTGGCCCGTCAAGCAGTGGCCCTACCAGTTGAATCCTAAGTATAAGCAAAAGTTCAAAGAATATCTGGACAAAATGCTAACCGCAGGTATCATTGAACCAATTGAACAATTATATTGGGTAAGCCCAATGGTCGTTCAGGAGAAAAAGGCAAAGGGAGGAATACACATCTGTGTGGACCTCTGAAATTTGAACGACGCCTACGTTCATGACCCATTCCCTACCCCCTTCTCTGATGAAATCCTTGATAGCATGGGTGTTCAAGAGGCCTATTCTTTCACTGATGGATTCTCAGGATACCACCAAATCATAATTGCACCTGAGGATCGCAGTAATACCACCTTTGCCACTGAATGGGGTTCCTTCCAATATACGTTCATGCCCTTTGGTCTTAAGAATGCACCTGCTATCTTTTCAAGGGTCGTGTTAGGCTCCCGTGAATTGGCAGATTGGCAAGCCAAATGACAGGGTAACATCAGACCAAGCTTTGGAGTCCTAAGACCTTGACCTAGGCCCCCCTCTGGACCCCCCATGGCAGTGATTAATTACGGGCAGCGTTGCCACCACTTTTTAAGGTACAGGGGTCCAATGCTATGATACAGAGTAAACAAGATAATCAGGCTCCACACCCAACAATCTCCCACTTGGAGACTGATTGTAGCAACTCCACCGCTGCTTCATTTGTTGGACAATGACTCCTCTTTGGACCTGGTTGTTTCTCATCTTCATCGTCATCCTTGAAGACCAATTGAAACTGAGCATGTTCTCAGTTTCTCCCTGGTTACAACTTTTGTTAGCATATCTGCAGGATTCTGGCTAGTGTGTATCTTTTCTAGCTTCAACTCTCCATCTTCCAATACTGATCGTATGAAATGGTACTTGAGATGTATGTGTTTAGTCCTGGAATGAAATGCTGAGTTCTTTGCAAGATGAATAGCACTTTGGCTATCACTGTATAGTGTTCCCATATCATGCTTCTTACCCAATTCATCCATAAACCTTTGTAACCAAATCATTTCTTTACTAGCCTCTGTAGCAGCAACATACTCTGCTTCTGTTGTTGAAAGTGCAACAACACTTTGGATTTTTGAAACCCAACTGACAATTGTTCCACCTACAATAAATACATATCTTGTAGTGCTCCTCCTGTTATCTTTGTCACCTGCCATATTTGCATCAACATATCCCTGTAGAGCAATGTTTGAACCACCAAAGCATAATGCTTGATTTTTGGTACCTCTCAAATATCTAAGAATCCATTTTACTTCCATCCAATGTTCTTTTCCTGGATTATTCATGTACCTGCTTACAACTCCCACTGCATGTGCAATATCATGCCTTGTGCAGACCATTGCATACATTAAGCTTCCAACTGCTGATGCATATGGAACTTTAGACATATAATCCATGTATTCTTGGGTCTTTGGGCACATCTCCTTACTAAGTTTGAAATGGCTAGCAAAAGGTGTACTAACTGGTTTTGCATTGTGCATATTAAATATTTTCAACACATTTTCTATGTACTCATTCTGAGACAGTGTTAATTTACGATTTTTCCTGTCTCTAGTTATCCTCATACCAAGGATTTGTTTTGCAGCTCCCAAATCCTTCATTGCAAATGAATTTGCCAATTTTCTTTTGAGCACATTTATTTCCTGCATGTTAGACCCTGCAACAAGCATGTCATCTACATACAATAACAATATAATATAGCCGCCATCATTTTTCCTTTTTAGATAAACACAATGATCAGAGTGACATCTAGTATAACCTTGTTCAGACATAAACTTGTCAAATTTTAGATACCACTGCCTTGGAGCCTGTTTTAAGCCATACAAGCTCTTCTTTAACCCGCACACCAATTTTTCTTTCCCTTTGACCTCATATCCTTCTGGTTGCTGCATGTATATCTCTTCCTCCAAATCTCCATGGAGAAATGTTGTCTTTACATCTAACTGTTCAAGATGTAAATCTTCCGCTTCTACAAGACTTAAGATAGTTCTGATTGAATTCATCTTAACAACAGGAGAAAATATTTCATCAAAATCAATACCTTTCTTTTGTGCAAACCCCTTCACCACAAGTATAGCTTTGTACCTCTGTTTTCCTCCATCTTCTTCCTTCAGCCTGTAAACCCATTTATTCTGCAATGTAGTTTTACCTGCAGGAAACTTGACTAAGTCCCAAGTCTGGTTATGCATTAAGGAGTCCATCTCTTCTTCCATGGCTAGCTCCCACTTCTTCCTACTTTCAACTTGCATTGCTTCTTCATAACATTCAGGTTCACCAGAATTAGTCAGCAATAAATAATATAATGAAGGAGAGTATCGTTCAGGGGGTCTACTTATCCTGGTAGATCTTCTAACACCACTTTCAGGTGTTTGAAGTGCCTGTTGTTGTTGTGGTGGTTGCTGCTATTGTGGTTGTTGATTATTATTATTTTCAGGCACCTTTACTTTTTCAAATATCTCATCAAGAACCGCGTATTCCTTGCTTTCTTTTTCCTGTTTCTTTTCCTGCAACTGATTCTTATACAATACCTTTTCATTGAATACTACATCTCTCCTCCTAATGATTTTGTGATTTTCATAATCATATAAGCGATAACCAAAATCATTAGCACCATATCCAATAAAGGTACATTTCTTTGATTTTGCTTCAAGCTTTGTTATGTTTTCTTTATTAATATGGACAAAGGCCTCACAACCAAAAGGCTTTAAAAAAGAGTAGTTTACCTTTTTACCTGTCCATGCATCCTCTGGAATACCACCATCCAAGGAACTTGAAGGCCCTCTGTTTATTAGATAAACAACAGTATCTATAGCATCTGCCCAAAATTGTAAAGGCAATCCTGCATGCAATCTCATGCACCTTGCACGCTCCATGATTGTTCTGTTCATCCTTTCTGACACACCATTTTCTTGTGGTGTTCTTTGAACTGTCTTCTCTCTACGAATTCCATGCTCTGAACAGTACCTATCAAACTCTTTGCTGCAATACTCACCTCCATTGTCTGATCTGAGACACTTCAACTTCTTTCCTGTCTCAATCTCAACCAAAGCTTTCCATTTCTTGAAAGTATCAAATACATCAAATTTATTCTGAATACAATAAATCCATGTTTTTCTAGTTGCATAATCAATAGAAGTAACATAATAACGAGAGCGACTGAGAGATGATACCTGAGCAGGTCCCCATACATCTTTATGCACAAGCTCCAATTTTTCACTCTTCTTTTCTTTCCCAACTCTGAGAAATTTGACTCTCTTTTGTTTTCCATAAATTCAATTCTCACAGAAATCCAAATCAACATTCTTCAAACCCTGGCAAAAAATTTCTTGAGTGAATAATCTTCATTCCCTTTTCACTCATGTGTTTGAGCCTATGATGCCATAATGCTGCATCTGCTCCTTTGGAAGTTAAAGCATTAACAGAGTTAGAAATACCATTGCATAAATACAATGTACCAACCTTTTCACCCTTTGCTATTACGAGCGCTCCTTTGGTGACCTTCCAAGTTTTATCTGTGAAAGTTGTCACACAACCTTCACCACCTAACTGCCCTGTTGAAATCAGATTTTTCTTCAGATCTAGAACATGCCTTACCTCCTTTAGTAGACATTGTTTTCCATTCTGTTGTTTTACAATAACTTTACCCATTCCAACAATTTTACAGGGTTTATCATCACCCAAACGAACTTGTCCAAAATCTCCTTGAACATAGTCATGAAAATATTTCTTATCAGGTGTGGCATGGAATGAAGCCCCTGAATCTACAACCCAAGAATCAGTAACATTTTCGAAAGAAATAATCAAAGCATCTTGTAACACATCACCTGCCACATTTGCTTCATGATTTTTTTCTTGCTATGTGTCTCCTTCTTTTCCCTTCCGAGATCTACAGTCTTTCTTTAGGTGTCCTTTCTTTCCACAATTCCAGCACACTATCCCTGATCTGGACTTGGATCTGCCTTTCCTTGATTTACTGCGATATCCCAAGCTCTTTCCTCTTTCCATTCTTCTTCCCCTAGACTCTGCACTCAAAGCATTACCTGATGTCTCACCGAAGCTTTTCCGTCACATTTCCTTGCTAAGGATAGCACCAACAACATCATCAAACTTTAAAGTACTAGATCCAGAGACAGAGTTACTAGTGGCCATTACTAAACCATTCCAACTCTCTGGCAATGAGCACAAGAATAACAGAGCTCTAACTTCATCATCAAAGTTTACTCCTACAGAACTTAACTGACTGGTAACTGTATTAAATTCATTTAAATGGTCTGCAACAGATCCACCTTCCGACGTCTTCATATTAAATAGTCATTTCATAAGAAATACCTTGTTTGAGGCCGAGGGTTTTTCATATAGTTTCGCCAACGTCTGCATCAAACCCTCTGTTGTTTTTTCCTTCGAAATATTGAAGGCGACTGACGCCTCAAGACACAACCGTACTGTTCCGAGTGCCTTTCTATCGAAAATGTTCCATTCCACGTCTGTCATGGCCGTCGGCTTCTTTTTTTTCCGCTCAATGGTAGGTATAGATATTTCTGATACAGATAATCTTCCATCTACATCTTCCACAATGGGAAGTTTTGGCCATTAAATTTCTCGACCCTAAACTTACCATCGTCTGCCATTGCTCCCACTCGAACCAGGAACCCTTATTTCCTGCGAGTTTATCAGCCAAATAGACCTTCAGCTCTGATACCAATTCTTAGAAAATTATATATTATGGAGCAATGCAACACATAAAATATGTGGAAAATACAAGCACACAAAACACATAAAACTAGAGAGACACAGATATACGTGGTTCACCTAGTTTGGGCTACGTCCAACCCGAACAGCCAGACCTTCCTTTTTATTATCCAGCAAAAATGAAGAGACAAAACCTACAACAGATTGTTCCCTCTCACAGTATCCCTCTATGTTTCTCGCTCCGAGAATACACATGCCATGCACAGTCGCAATACAATGCCCTCATAAAAGCGAGGGGTTGCCTTTTGTTAGGAAAAATACAGAGAGGGGGGGGGGGGGGGTGAATC